>QNGE01000204.1:214546-256977 GCA_008508345.1 Paragonimus westermani
TGCAAGGTGTAGGCACCTTGATGCTGAATGTTTGAATAGGGACGTAGTCTTTTTCAGTAGTTAGGTCCCTTCCCGTCCCCTTCTTTTTCCTTCTCGGTCTTTCTATATAGGGTTTGCTGTTTCTTCATGGTTGTGTGGCAGTTAAGCACTAGTGTTAACCACTGATGTATTGCTGTCTATGATGATATGATGTGATGCCCTACTGTTTCTAATCAAAGATAAGGTACTACACACTGGTCATGATACAACGCTAAACCCTGATACCTGTGCTCAACTGAAAATGATAGTGCAGCGATGAGATAAAGTAGTAGTCTTCAAACGCGTTTTAAGTATGAAAATTATGTCAGAATATTTCGCAAAGGTTAACTGCCACAAAATTTGACCACCAATTCTTCTGGCTTGTTTCGTAATATACGCGGTGCACGAATTCACAATCACACCACGTAATACTAAGATCAACCCACCGTTGGCCATGCGGTGTACTCTGCCGAACATCCAGCTCAGTGACGTAAGATTGGAGGGTCAGGCAGCGAATTGTTAGAGGAATTGAAAGCAATCGATATTAAGGCGTGATCGCCAAGCTGAATGTAATTCAATCCGAAGTCTGGCAGGGAGCTCTGAAAGATATGGAAGCTAACCGGGTTCAGTAACATAGACGTCTTGGTTGCTTAACTGATCTGTCTGCTAATTACTAATAATTCACAAACCGGGAGAGTGAAAGCAGCGTTGCACACGCTACCTCACTTGTGATCGCAAATGATACCGGCCGTGAGCTTAGACATATAACGTTTTGGGAATAAACCCAACCTATCTCATTTCTTTTATCTATTAACTGGGACTTATCACTATGGTTGTATGGAAACTAAGAGACAGTGACAACTGGCAATATTGTCCACTACTGACGATGACAAGATAGATCGCCATGAATTTGTAAGCCCGGAAAGCATAACAAAGCCTATATTTACAAAAGAATAAATGGGAGATACAGAATAGGAACTTCACAAGGGTAAATGATCGAATAAACAAACCAGACAACTAAGTACGGTTGATGTATAAAAAAGTAGCACTGAAGTACCTGGATTGCCAATTGTCACGCTCATAGTTAACCACACACTCAAAAACAACTGGTACCCTAAACAACCAAATTAAATTACTCCTGGAGCTCGATAGGTGGTGTATGCAAGAGCACGATAGAGCCGTACTTCATCAATCATGAATTGCGACCGTTAAACACCTTCAAACACTTGCCAACAGTGGGGTTTAAGTGGGCCATAGAAAGAAATCACAGCAACCAACTGAACAAATTTTCCCATGTCCGTCACTCATTTGGAGCAAGATAAAAACGGAAGATATGTGACCTATACTTGAACCCGAAAACAATACACCGAGATGATCATCGGGTTTGTCTACTTGTGAACGAAGGTTACTTAATCTTGTGTGCAGAAATAAGATAGTGGATGTGCTCAAATGAGTGTGTAAGCGCCCCCCAAGACTGTGTCTCAGTACATAAGACTATGTTCTCACGCACGAAATGGTTGCTTCCTATCCATGTCATTACTGTGGGCTAGTAAACAAGCTACTGTGTGTTTCGGTAGCCAAACTCTGATCCACTGTGATACCACTTTCGGGTGTTAGTGTCGATATAATCTTGAGATCACATGTGTCTGGAAAGTGGCGTCTTAAGATTTAAGAACCTGCATTCTTCGGCTTACGGTCATCTCATTCAGTGCTTCGAACTGAAGCGACTTAATGATTAGGGAAAACACTTATCCCTAAAAATGCAATGAAGTCTGACTGAACGCAGTAAAAGCACATATGGATAGGATCTTCATGGTGAATGGTAAATATGAAGTCATTTATTACCGGACGGTTGATTGTATGCATCGCCACAGCTACCTTGTTGTTGAGTCCTGAGAGACTGGGTACGGCTAGAATTTGAGCGTCTCGCAGCAGCATAAATTGCAGCACAAGCTGTATCCAAGTTCATAGGCACAGGATGAGGTGAGAGCACAAGTCTCTCGCAATCTTCAATCGATAAGTCATCGCACGAAGTGCGAGAGCTAATCGATGCGGGGCGATCCCCATTGTGTACATCTAACATAATTTTAACTCAGAAACCGGATGAACGCTGATCCGTTGAAACTTCGGTATTTCATTTTGAATAAATTGACAGTATTCCAAAGAGTTTGTATATCCACATGAAACAGCAAAATGCTGGACCAACAACCCCGGCAAGCTCAAGCGGGCCGTCAAAACCCCCACCACGAATCACGCGCGGTTATCGAAATGCCCTAGCGGAATACTTCATTAAAACTGTCGCTAACTTTGAAAATTAAACTGACACTTATAAGTTTCAGAAACTTTCCAGTACCATATAATGTATCATAATGCATCATGTAGTGAACCAGTGCAAGCTGACTAAAAATCTGGATTTCACTCCTGGACTTGATGAAGGCCTGCGCCTGTTAACGTCGTGATTCTTGACTGTGGTGACCCGGAGATTGACAGAACTGTGATCTCTGTCAATTTCAACGCGTTCAACAATGGCCCAGGGGTAGGAACAAAGGAACTGACAAGTCATTTGCCCTGAGCAGCGAAAACAAATGCTTCGATTTGGTTAAAGTGGAAAAAGGTTTCTGATGGTTGGGAATAGTGGCGTTGTTGTTGTTGTTTGATGATGTCACCTCGCTTGGTAATGAAACGTTTGCAACCTAAATGCCAAGATCGGCGAACATATCAATACCAGAAAAAGGTTGTTTCAGTATTTTTCTACCTCTCTTTTGTACACATCTACGCTCAAAAATTCTACAATCTTTGCAGGCGACTTGTTCCATCACTCGGTTTGTGGAAAAATTTAACCGGACAGCCAATCGTGACCTTGCTATCTTGATTGTGAGTCTACGATCTCTTAAATCTGTCCTGACGCATCATGAACAAACATGACACATGACTTGTGCCGGAGTGGCGAGTATTTCTGTAAACTTCATCGAGGTGTCCTCTTACCTGCCGGAGTTCGAGCGAGAATATGCTCGACGAATTATTCGGTCTTGGCAGCTTATATGCTTCATACCTCATAACATATGTGTGGCTGGCTTTTGTACTTTCTGGAGGACGGAAATATCCTTTTTGAAATGGGTTGGCCAAGCTTGGACACAATATTTTAAGTGGGGGAGAATCATGGACCAGTCCGGTGGAGTGAACATTGCTGGATATGGGTTGGCCATCGCAGATTTCAGTCGATAAAACGGCTGTCGCGGCTGCAGTGCACTGAGAAGATGGGTTAAATGAGCCAATGTCTTGCACACCAAAGCCTCTCGTCTGCTGTTTAGTTGCTTTTTCGGCTCTTTGTCGAAGACAGATACCTGGGAGTCGGCTGGAGAGCATTAGCGAAGATATGCTGTTTGAGGACATTCATCGGTAAACCCCACTATAATTTCCAAACTCCGGTGTTGCTTAAATCTGGTGGAAGACCGAAATTTCCGCACATCAATCTCCATAAGCTGGTGGAACTGAATCCCAGATGGACCATGTCAATAAAGTGTCAAAATTGGGGGAACGTATGTACCAGACACCCTCCAATTTGGCAGAAGTTTGCTGAGACAAGCAAAAGGTGAACGTGGGCTGGGTGCTGTTATCTCGTATTCACTCATGCCGTAGGACACTAGCGAAAGAACCCGCGCATCAGCGGATGGTTACTGATGGCAATCAAAAGTTACCTCCGCTCACAACCTTGGGCACACCGTTCGCTGTACACGTAAAACCGGTCGTGGCTTGAAGATGTGAATGGTCCACGAATGCAGCAACGAGGTGCGAAAGCTGAAAGGCATTCAGAGAACATCTACGGGAACTGTGGTTGAAATGAAAGAAAAAGTCATGAGGAAACCTGTCAAGGTAACCTCCCAAACATGACAAGGTATGGTTTTGTCCCACCCCATTTTGCATTTCCACCACTGGTCTCACTACACCATACAATTTCATGTTCATAGTTTCGTCATGGACAAGTGAATGTTTCTGAGTATTCACAGGAAAAACCTAAAACCGCCCTCCAAAAATGAACACATCGAAAGGAGCACTGGGACGGCCGGTTGTAACGCCAAATTTTCGGTCAAATTCTGCGTGAGGTCACTGAAGTACTCCTTTTGTAGTGGCGTCAGAAGGGCCTCGAGGGCAAAGCGGCGAAACCACCGGGCCTTAGCTGTAATGACGGGACCACGGAACGAAAGCCTCGCGCTTATTGATACGACTGCTTCCAAACAGATGAGCCCTCCGTCACTTAAGCACTGGATGAACAAGGGGTGATTGACACCTGTCTGTCTCACACTCCCTAACCAATTGCTGTACATACTGTCCTGTACAGAGGTGCACGTAACTAGATCTACAATGAACTCGCCAACGTATTCACAGCTCTCGGTGTTGTCTGTCTAATGCGTTGGGACACGAGACACGAATTAGCTCATTGCTCACAACTAGTCCATTGAGGTTGATTGCTGCATATCAGTGAATTCGGTGCACCCCCACAGATTGGCCATCAGTGGCACATTGGGACAAGGATGACATTTATTCAGCTTACATGTGGTTAATGCTGCTGCGGAACGCGGGGACGCAACATGACAGTGCCCGGAGCCTGTGTAGTTCTGGCGTGATTTTCCAGTAGTGGTCCCAATTACCAATAACGACCTTTCGTTACTGGCCTTTGATATTTTCTCTTACTAGTTGTAACAACCGTGAAAAACCCACAGTTCAAAAATTTAATCGGAGTCATTTTATTGGCCTCAAGTTTTCTTATATTTCGCTTCTTGATTATGATTCTGTGGGCCGAAACTAGTAAGAAACCGGAAACGCACACCAAACTGCGGTGGGTTTATTCGTACTACAAAAGCTACCCACGTTCCCTTATCACTCATCTCTCCTACTTCGAATACGCCGTCTCTTTCATGGTTGTTTCCACTCATTCGCAAAGCACAAACCTACTGAAGGCTCAGAGAACCCAAGCGTTTACCTCATTGTTCCAGATAACGGAGAGCGGTAGAGTGAGCTCGTGCAGAAGAGCACCCTTCTGGGATCTAGCAATAAATAAACTTCTTCTCCAAGCAATTGCAGCGACTAGGGAAAATGGCAACACAACTTCCTCTCTCTCTCTGCGAGCGCTCGACGAAGAGGCTCATGGTGGCCCGGTGGTTGTTGCCCGCTTATTCAGGCACTATTGTCCAATGATCGTAAAGATTACATCATCAGAATAACATCCCCATAATACTGCTGCAAGATTCTTGCCAGTCAGAATTTCAGCCGACTTTTCTGTGGTTAATGTGGAGAATATTTCACCACAGGTTAATTCACACGCTAGGTTGGGCTTATGACAGATTCGCCCCAGGACCGAAAGAGACCACTGGCGGTCCATAGAGTACAATTACCAGCTGTTTGAACAAGTAAACCAAAATAGCACCCAAGCTAATTAACGGAAAGAAGTCACGACCACAAACACACTCAATTGAGATGGACGGCGTCCTCAAGTTAACTAACAGCCGTCACGACTTCCCAGCATTGAATTCTAGGTGATACTGAGTTTATTGGAACATCCTACTTTCAAGCGACTTCTGCAAGTGATTGTTTCCTTCACACTCCGTATGGATCCACTTCAAGTCGGTCATGAAAAACAAACGTACTTGTCTCCGTGTGTAGTGAGACACTACTTCGGAGTTTCCATCTATTCAATACCTAATGCATTCCCATAAATAATGTAACTGATGACACAAGTATATCTAAATGGAATTCGCTTTGGACGCCATCGTGAATTTGGATATCATGATGTGAGTTCAAATATTGACAAGGAAATACATTAATGGGAAGCACCATATTAAACTTGCATATCTCGTCCCGATTCCCCATATATCTAATAATACGCGCTGGCCAATATTACCCAGCTGCCATGCGGACATGATCAGTCCGACATCGTTAGCAAACATTGCGACGTACCGGAAGAAATGTGGCCTCCGAAACAAACGCAGACTTATAAATGTTGGGTTGCTGACTGTTGCACATTGGTATCAACAAAACCACTAAACGATAAAATGATATCATGAGGATGTGCAAACGAATTGTGGAGTAAATAATAAACAGTAGAGCAAGTGCACTCAAATCAGGGGTTTGGACAATACAGAGATGGGTTCCGTGGGTGTGTTGGCATAATGTTGAGTGAAACTCTATGAGTGCCGACGTAGTAACCTGCGGAGTGGGAAACAGACCGTAACCCACAGAATACAGTGGCTGCACGTTTGCTCACTGGTGTAAGAAAGACTCCGATGGGTTGTGTTCACACATGCAAGCGGTTTCGCTATCTTGTCAACTCAGGCGGGCGCGCTGGGTTTAACGGCGTGCAATAGGCTAATGTCCGAGAAGGGACTGTGCTTGTTGCTTTGGTTGCGTGCGTATGTGCGCGTATACATGTGACCCCGATCTTTTTCGTTATCTTGATGTGGTGGCCGGATTTGTCTAACGTTTTGATCCGGCAAGCGATGCTGACCAAGATATCGGCCCTTGCAGATTTGGCCACGTCAGGCTAACCAAAGGGGAACAGCCAGACTGATGGAGATGCGCTCGTTGTGGATGACGCCGGTGTGTTTGAATATGCTTCGGCTTGATGGTTGTTCTTGTTAGGTCTGGATTTGTTGTTGCGAATTGCTCGTCTCTACAGTGGTGTTTGCCATAATTTGTGTGGGGTTTTAAGGTCATGGCCCTCGTACATGTGCGTAGCTATTACAATATGGTCACTGCTGGCGGTTTATGTTGTCGCTATTAAATGTGTGTTCCTGTGTGTCGCGCGCTGTCTGTGGTGTGGGTCTTTTAGCTGAAAGCTCTGATTGAGGGCCTCAGCCGCTCTCCTGACTAGGTCTGGACGTCCTGACAGTATCCAAACCCTATATAATCTGCGCAAGTACAATATAAACAGAACAGCATACTGCATCAGCCGTCGTAAGGCATGAGTCGGATCGCCTCATCTACTATTTGTGGCGGGGTCAACAGACGAAAGCATGCTACTGCCAAAAACTCCCCCATCCCCACCCTAAGTGGCCCTGCCAGCACGGCTCCTACAGCGAACAATGTACACTCGGGTTTGAGTAACACGTTGAGCCACCTAAGATGCTCCTGGGAATCAAGGCGTTTTTGTTCGGAAGTGGGGTGTGCACAGGTTGCTTGGCCAATATGACACCATGGGCGGACAAAACGCCAAAACTCACTTGTCGTCATGAAACTGAGCAGCGACGGCATTGAAGTAGCAGCCTAAGGTGAAACAAAGCTTACCGACTACGGTAAGCTTAGAGAAACAGACGCTAGGCACACCTTCTACTGAACAGGTTAACCGACAGGCGGTGTTAGGGAGCATGGTGTTTATTTCCCAGTCACTTACCGCATTAACTCTTTGATGATGCGCGTGATGCACGACTTCAATTCCCCGGTCCTGCCTGAGCGCCCGCAAGTCTGTGGACCAACGATGCCTCACGCTGATGATATAGAGGACCAGTTCTATGGTCGGGTGTCCAGCACAACCTGAGTGGAACCAGTGAGTGACCGTCTATTTGTTCTAGGTAATTTAAACGTTCAACTTGGGCGCTACACGAAAGTCCGGCTGAGGGCTACTGGCCCCTAGGGCATTGGTTCAGTCAACGAGAACGGTAATCGTCTGGTCCACCTGGGTGCAACCCACGAACTGGCTATCTCAAACACTCGAGTCCGGCCTGATACGAGCAGCATTACGACGTGAACTCACCAACGAAGCCTTGATCATCATTTGCTTGATCCAGTGATTATGCAGCAGCGCGGCATTCGTGAGGTGCCTGCCACGCGAGTTACAGGCGGTGCTGTATTTAGCATCGGTCATGAGCCGGTAAAGATCAAGTTGTCCAACCATGTTTTCAAGCTTGTTTACTACAGATCCTCCGGACAGTGAAAGAAGTTAAATTTCAGGCAACCGGAGAGTTGCGATACGAGGACTGCTTTCCAACGTGTCATTACCGCTTGTTGCGAGAAGCACTTGTATCCGCCATTTTTGAGACTATGTGGAAATATTTCAAAAGATTAATCACGATATAAGCCGTCGTGATGACCAGCACTGGACAGCGGGAACGTTTGGATTGATTCGAAAACAACGCGACTATCTTCAGCTTGGCACAGGAAAAAACGCAGCGCTTGTCGTCTCCACAATGGACCCAAACAATTAAGACAGGCGAGAGACATTTCGGAGTATTCGTTTTTGGCTGGCCAATCGTGTTTACAGGATCAAGAACATGTGATGGATAAAGCACGGTGGGTGGATGCGGGGCCACTGCGATCACTGACAGTTCAAGGAGTTCTGAGATTCGCTCAACGCGATCTTCGGCCCATCCCTCTACTCTACCAAGGTACTGGCTGAAGTGGACGCCGGATCTCCTTGCACCTAACCATGGGGTTTTTTGAAAGTTTGACGCAAACAATTTGGCTGTTTGTCAAATCGTCCTGACGTCGTTGACTGGGTTACCTTGGACAGCCTACTTCAACGGACCATGAAATCCTAAGTTGCTGTCGTCCCAGATTGGCCGGAGTTGCGAACAGCGATCAGAAAACTTCCCAAAGCTAAGGCTGCAGGCGGAGATGGACTGCCAGGTGGAATACTGGGGAATGACGAATCGATGTCGAAATGCGCTCTACTGTAGCAGGTTAACTCCATCTTGGAGCAAGGTGAATTGCTACGAGATTTCAAAGATGCCCTGATGGTATCTATGTGTAAAGGTAAAGGTAGCAAGTATTGGCCAAATGCGAACGTTCTGTAGGCCAGTGTTCGCGAGGAACAGTTTCGGATTCCGATGAGTCGAGGTACGATCGACCAGGTGTCTGTTGTTCGAAAGCTTCAGGAGTAGAGTGGGCTAGGTAGGCGGTTCCTGCACGCCCTCCTCGTGGACGTCACTAAGGCGTGTGATTCAGTGAGCTGTGGGGCGTTGCAGACCATATTTGGTAGATATGGACGACAAAGTGAGTACGTCAATCTGATTGTGATGTCGCTTGTGGGCATGACGGCGAAACTACAACGGTGTGGATCGGCCTGTGGTGATTCATCCCCCAGTGTGCTACCTTCCAGTTGAGAAGGACCGTTTCAGACAGCGCCGAAAATTACTAAATTCTCTGTGGACCGCGAAGGAAAGCGTTGATGTGGATGACGATGTTTCAACTTACCGTTCATTCGGATACAATGCACCCGTTTCGTTGCTTGCCCAACGGATCCGCCAGCAACTATGTACGCCGTGCACAGCTCAGAACGATTTTACAGGAAGTGGAGAACAACCATTTTGCGAGCTGAATAGTAGCACCACCACGCTTCCGCCAGTTTTTTCGCAAAGAATCAATAAACCCGATAAATTAGGCAGTGTAGCGAAGTCCAGACGGATATATTCAGCGAAGTTCCTTAGGCAGTTTGCGATAGAGTCATTTGCCTAGAGATGTGCGACGTTCGTCAAGTTAGATGCCGCTTCCTGACGATCGAAATAGTTCCAATTGTTCCGATTTGTTCAACGAGTGCGCTTCGGTTGGGGTTGGCGGAAGCTATTGTTGGTATTTCACTGGCCCATCAGATAGGGCACAAACTGGCATCGTTAATTTGATCTACTAAGTTATGTACCGTTATATACAGTCTGTTTGTTGCTCCGACTGCCTTACTGACGCTTCCCTCTTTGAATAAATACAGATTTTGCATATCCTAATCTTTGAAAACTTTAACAAACTCATTAGACGGAACCACTCCGAAAACATGAGAATTCATGGCTCATTTAGCCCTAGTTCATTTTCCGGAATAAAGCGGCTCCAGCTGGGGATTATCAGACTTCGTATACCAGTGAGCTTCTGAGGACAATCAGTGACGCGACGATGACAGAAATTGTCGGCCTGCACGACCAAAAAACGAAGGCACTCGGGCAGTTGAGGGGCCCAAGAGATCAGTGCCGTCGGAACCTGGCAAGTTTGCAGCCACCACCGACGCTTACAAGTTTAACGTACCATTCAAAAGACGAAGCAAGAGAAGTGGGTGACCAGTACGCGTGTGATTCCTAGAGGAACTGTGCCTTTACACACCGAAAATGGATTTGTAATTGAAAAATAACTTGAGAAGAGTGAACAGTAGCAGCGAATAAGACTGAGAAGGTGACTGCCTCATATATGTGAGTATGAGGGTGCTGAGGAAATTCCCTCAACCAAACCCCTTACGGCATGCCCGGGAAGAGAGAAGTTCAACGCACATCACGTTTTCTCTTGAGCCCTTCCACGCCATCAAAGGATGTGGAAGCGTGCACAAACTTTTGTTTGCTCGACCAATCGATGTAGCAAACGTCTTCCCATTTAACTTACGACTGTGGCCTCGAAGGCAGGAGTTTGTAAGCAGTGTTCAGAGATGCTGCCTAAACCCAGGTTATCCTTGCATGAGTCTGACCTTGAACCCATCTTTAGTAAATGAATAAGGTCACGTTTTATCAGTCTGTCATCATACGGATTACCCAGCGTTTTCTCCGGCAGCCTTGTGAGACACCTCGAACTTCTCCGAGCATCCTCTTATCTTTTATCATATGCTGGCTTTGGGCCCGCACGCAGTGTTCCAGATGTGGCCTCATGTAGGATTCATACAGTGGAAACAGCACGTTTGCTTTCCTTGTCTTAAAAGTGTCCTCAACATACACAGGGTTGTGCTACTTCTTCCAAACAACTCCAGACATTAATCCGAAACTTTGAAATTCCCCGCAGCGGACACTTCCAAGTTCTTGAATGTTTCTACATTTCTGTGCTCTCCCTCCCAAAACTCCCTATCAGAAAAGATGGTCGACCCTGACTGCCGCTCAGCAAGGAGCCGACTACAATTTCCTGAATTCGAAGGTAGATATTCACCTGACCACCTCCGAACGGTGTTTGAATACTCCCACATGCGCCTGCTTTTAATCCCTACAACATTTACAACACCAGCACATGTGTAGCACGGACACTTCTGGTTTGCAGCGAAGGCGTTGAAGAACATTAAAAAGAGTTGTTCCAAACACTGATCACAACATCCGTTGTAGTCCATTTGAAGGCTATCCGAACGTTGAAGGTGCGATCGCTCAAAATGTAGCATATCCAGCCTAGCAGCAATATAGAAGTAACGTAGATCTCCAGTTTGAGCACTAACAACTCGTGGTCCACTAAACCAGATGACTTTCTGAGGATCGAGCCGAGAAACTGAACTGCCCCACACTAAAAAATCTTCCAGTAAACATATCCAGGAAAAAAACAAAGTTGACGAGACAGCACGGACGCTGAACATCACTATCAACAATCACGAAGAAATGGTTTGTCACACGCGTAACTTGAGCGGTAGTGTCTCATTGCAAGAAAGGCTTGGAATCGGCATAAAGAATTCAAACGTAAAGAGACGAATCAATGAGAAAGGGATAAATAGGGCAGTGAACGTAGTCATCAACATTCTGTTAACATATAACAATCACCAAACACTCACGCAAGCAGCTACTTCAAAACTGGTGTTCGTCAAACTCTTCATTACGTCGTTCGACGATGTGCTGGGAAGTTGCGTAAATACTGCAGCGTTTCGATGAAGCAATTTTTGATGTGCTTGTTTTCGTTTTACACACGATTGTTGGCGTGATTACCAAGCAACACTGTAGCCCAACCACTTGACAAGAAAACCAAGTGTTCGACAGGTAATGGTGCGTCTCACTTCAGACAGACTTCATAGCCCGCAACAAACCATTAAATGGCTCCCTGGTTAAGGTGAAAACCATATTGCGGGCCCACCGGTAAGTACGGTTCCACTGATAACCACCTAAGATTTCCAAATGACGGCAACGCTTAAAGACATAACGCAGTAAGCGTAACCGGCAAAGTATAGAGGCACATTGTGGAAAAAAAGTATTGCCCCCTGTGATGTTGAACGATCAACAATGGAGGTTTGAACAGCAGACATGCAAGGCAACATATTGAGCACGCGTTCGACAAGTATCCTAGGGTTGGCAACAGTTCCTTTCAGCATCAGTGAGCAGAAAGCCACAACACCCACTTCAGTGTGAAGCTGCCATAAGTTAACTGATGAGTGGCATCCCCTAGAATAACGTCTCCATAACTGAGAGACAAGTGGGAAGCATGTTTAGGCACAGACATATCGAACCTTAGCACTTTCTGTGCCAGCAGGAGGCTGTATTTACCTCCCGGTTTCAGTATATCTCGCAAATTTATAGTTTCGTTGAGGTCATCTAATTTGTTGCACTTAGTGTGCTTGCTGCCTAAATCGTGTCGACGCAGTATAGTTCCACAATTCCTGTTCACACGCAGCCTGATTTAACAAGAACTCTTAAAATGGTACATCACCTTACAGAAATGCAGTTCATCGACAGTCAAACGTCCATTCCTAGAATCTGTATCAAGCTTACCAGTGTGCAAGTCGCGTTAATGATGGTTTGCCTTTTCGATGTGATATCTCTCAGCAAGATCATGGATGGCACAGGGTGCCTTAAATCCGTAGTCTCCAAAGCTGCAATTTGTTATCAGATCAATTTCATGAATAATTATTACCATTTTGAAGATTTCGTTTGCCGTGTACTGTATACGCGTTTGTACACAACACTTACGTAAGGAAAACGTGAGTGCCGGTGATGGAAATTAAAAAACATGTGCACTCATATGTTAGGTTAGCTGAAATGCAATGTTTTGTATGTGACTTGAAAATATCATTTATACTGTTAAGGAAGCTGCTTGCGTTGAGTGTTCAATGGTTGTTGTGTTGATAGAACGTTAATGATAACGTGACTGTTGCGTTTGATCATACTTGCGTGAACCGCTAGTCTCAGAACTTGTACATCTGGTGGGTTCAATATCGTGATTTGCCGTCATCTTACTGTATTCAGTTTATCATAATTTTCTTGATTGTTAGCACCTCATTACCAATGAACTCGCCAATACGACCGTCCTCCCTTTTGGATCTGAACTGTTTGCTCGACGGGCTCAGAAGTTATAGACGCTCGTTGCATATACACGCCACTATCCTGGATCCAACATAGCGATAGACGTTGCGAGAAGTCTAAGCGTTGTTAAAACAACCACTGGACTTCCGCTATCATAAGCTCGATTGACCTTGACAAGGCTACATTAGAGTTTGTAGTTCTCATGATGATCCGGTGCTGGTGTCATTTCGACCTTTTTTCCGCGTTTATTTTGTGCTCCAAACTACCTCCTTCTATCCGTCTCGTGTTGAAAAAACCAAATGTAATCTTTACACTGTCTACACACTGCCCAACCTTTTTTCTATGCTTATCTACCTACTCCACCGCGAGGGTTTCTTCTTAAAACGAGTACGCCTACAGACGGTTGCACAGAATTGTCCTTTGGGCATCAATGACACCATGATATTTCGTCAAATCCAGCTGCCTCACATACGACTGCAATTGTTGAATGCTTTCCTCCGAACGGTCTGCGGCGTTTAACAGGGAGTAGTCATATGACCCCATGGTAACTGTCACTCAATAATGTTCCGACCTTCCACTCCCAAACGTCATTAAATTTCCTCGTCATAACGGGGACCAAAATTGTAGCACTTCGACCATCCCTCCATCTAATGATCTCATTAACATGTTGAGCAGTGCTCTCTCGTTTGGGAGTTGTTGCAAAGTTTCATTAAACCTGCAACAAACAACATGCATCAATCCGTAATCCACTTCGGGAGCACTAAAATCTCGTACTTTGAGTAGTCGCTGTGACAACTTCCTGCTCTCTCGCAGCACTGGGGATCTGCTTATCCTCCTGCCTTTTAGATCAGGGCCTCTGTAAACGCGCAGGAGCGGCAAACTTCTTCCGCTGTCTGTTGTGGGACGGCTTCACAATGGAATGTTTCCCACACTTAGTTCTGTTTCCTGGTAATGGCCAAGCTGCAGTGCTATTATCAGTGAGACATCCTTATCCAATCCACCACCCTGACCATCTTCCCTGTGGATCAAACACTCAGGAGGGCAAGTTTCCTCCATGTACATGTTCCCTGATAATTGCAGTGATATATTTCCTTACTACTTCCTCTGAGAGCTCATTCCATTTGTTTTCTGAGGTACGGGACTGTCATGGACTTCTCACAACCACCTCTTGTTCCGACTTCTTTAGAGCAAGGGATGGCCCATGGCCGAGGCATTAGACCGGAGCACACCCTCCGCTTTTTGGTGGGAGGTCCTCTACTTTTTGCCGGCTTTGTGCTGGACGCTTCACACTGCCTATTTGGAAGCCTCCACGATGGAGGTACATCTTCCGCCTGTCTCCACGCTCGCTTGGTTCACCAGTAGTCGTGTTAGACGTGCCCTGATTCCAGTTCTTGAGTGTACTGCTGCGCCACAACCAGTAACTCACAATCACTGGGAGAGCTTGTATTCTTTCATTCTGCCCGGTCGTCCTGAGTCACTGTAAGTGGACTCGGAGTAGCCATGCATATCCCCCCGCCATTATTGGGAACATATCTCGGTGCCTGGGGTGAGCAAACTCAGTCAGGACTGTGAAGGTTTGCCTGCCATTCACTCAGCCTCATTAGTCTTTTAATGACCACGTGCCACATTTACTTGCCTCAAGAGAATCACTGGGAGAAATCTCATCGTCTATTCCCCGGTTTCAGCCTCGACCGTATTGGGCTCAGTGATGTTTCTAACGACCAGATTCTTGTCTCCATCCAGGATTAGCTCTCCTGTGATTTCAAGATCTCAAATGGCCATGACAGGGAGCAACCTATGGCCATGGACTTCGGCTAATCTTTGCTGTGGGATTTCCACTCTCAAACGAATACCCTTAACTTTCCACCTCATTCACCCAAGTTCCTTCCTTCCCCTCTCTACATTCTTCTTGGCCTATTACCGGTTACCTGCCATTTTCTCCGCCATCCTCCCCCTCCATTCCTACGGCTGTCGCATTTCTACAACTCACCGTGCTAATAGCGGGGGTAACTGGTTCAGTTTGAACCCTGAGAGTAAATTTATCTTCCAAATCGGTGACCGAAACTGGTAAGTGATTATGGTTTGTGGGCACTTTAGGCGCACTCGCGTCGTAGAAAACTTGACTCATCAATAAAAACCATCACGCCACTGATTTCGACTAAGGATCATCTCATCTTACGTCTACGTAAGCAGTGAGCGTTCACATTAGTAGCTGACCCATTCGATCAGATTAAGCTGTGAACAAATTCTGACAATGCGGTATGCGTAAATGCTACTGGCTGTACCATCCGGCTGACTTTTACCGTGAGCAACATTGGGGACAAACACATGCAGGAAGTAATGAGAAACTGTTACATGAAACGTTTGAGAAACATGCTAATTATCATCTACAATTTTGTCGAGTGTCATGTTGGTAGAATTGTTTGGCAGTCATTTGGAATATTTCCCCGGAAATGCGATAGGTAACTGGCGTCCTAAACATCAAGCGGTGACTGGTCGGAGGATGCAACTTCCAGTGGTCTCCAGGCAGTGTGGTTTAATCTGCTTTCGTATGCTGTTCTGCCTGAGCGCCACATGACTTCAGTTGAGTTAGGAACAATTCATTGAAATAGAGAAAATTGGCTCCTGGAAGCTCGAGGTAATACAGCCGGGTGTAGTGCTCTTTTTCAAAGTCGTTCCACATATAAAAAAATGGAAGCAAACATATGATAATGTCCTTCGCAACTCTTTCTGGGAACACTATTTCGTGGACAAACACCTGTCTGAAATTGCACCAAAAGGAAGAAATCGCATGAAGTTATTATGAACGAAGAATCTGGAAATAATATTGTACATGTTTCGTTGTCAGAAATGTTGGCATTTTTGTTGTGATGCAGCGCCAACATCATATGGCCGTGTATTTCCACTTTGATCATACACCGGAACGCCGTGAAGTGAACATCCTCAGATTAGGGGGTCAGGTATTTCACTTCAAAATTTGAAATAAAAGCATTTATAAGATTTGAGAATGTGGGCTAACGTTAACTGTGTGCCGTCTTAGCAAAAGCGATAAAAAAATTGTTTCATCATCGAACTACTGCTTCCAGAATTTGCTCGGTTTGTCCGCTTTTCCCATCAATACTATCCACGCTCACTTGATAATCTGTGAGTACTTTGCCTGAAACATTACTTTCAATGTTTTAGAAACATTTGAAAAACAAGACTCGCGCCAAAATGACCGTTTTCGCTCTGGAACAACCTAGGGCGCAACACATGTGGAAGCCATGATTCCCCCAGTTTTATCATCCTCGATCTCCCTGTGCTGTTTTCCACCTTGTTAACTACAACAAGAGACGCGCTTCTTCCATGGGCCTCATCCTTGCTTACTGCAGTTTGAACGACCTGCATGCACACTTATGGAGTTTGCCGATATATGACCGAGAAAACTCACAATATCTCTACGAACATTATGCACTCCAAAAGTCCACTTTGAGAGCTCATATTGACGACGAAGGGACCACTTTCCACACTCTTCTGAATAAATATTCTTTGCACCTACCTCCAAATAACACCTGATATTGCCACAACCGCTACGTTCTAGACTGGCCATCTGGATACCATTCCCCGGATCCATGCAAGTATTAAGATCCAGCAAACCCCGCTGCTGCTAGTAACGGTTGAAGGAGGCAGTTGACAAAAGCGGATGACTCAGTTGAAAAGGAAAGCAAAATGCACCAGCCTGCACGCGGTTCACTTGGGCAGTGTACTGTCATAAAACGCTTTATAACTCCTCCAACACTCGACAACACAACTGTTGTCCACAAGTTCCCTCAATTGCTTTGAACACACTGAGCAAATTAGACTTCAAGAATGATTACCCGACGGAACATTGAGGATAATCTTTCAATTCATCCAGATCAAATGCTCGCTGGAACCCAAAATATTATTCCACGGAGCGTTTCCGAGAGAGATTTTTCTTCAGCACACGAAAAATTCGGGAACTTCGGCAAAAGGAATGTAGTGTGGAGTGTTAGCCAAACGGTATTGTTGAGCTCGGACGTCTAATGGTTGTTCAAGCGACACTTAGTCTTCTCGCAACGTCTATCGCTATGTTGGATCCAGGATAGTGGCGTGTATATGCAACGAGCGTCTATAACTTCTGAGCCCGTCGAGCAAACAGTTCAGATCCAAAAGGGAGGACGGTCGTATTGGCGAGTTCATTGGTAATGAGGTGCTAACAATCAAGAAAATTATGATAAACTGAATACAGTAAGATGACGGCAAATCACGATATTGAACCCACCAGATGTACAAGTTCTGAGACTAGCGGTTCACGCAAGTATGATCAAACGCAACAGTCACGTAATAGTGGAGCGGTCAAGCACAAATTGGATCAGGGCACGCATAAACAAAGGTTCGGCAATGGAAATTGAGGAGAAAAATCTACGCGGGAACAAGTATCGACGAGCAAACGATATCAAGATTTAGTAACACATCAAGATTGACAGTCGCGGGAGGAATGGTTTGTCGCACGCGTAGATTGAGTGTTTGCGTCAGACTGCAAGAAAGGCTCGTAATCATTATGAAGAATTCCAGTGTGAGAAGACGAACCAATGGGAGGGGGATAAACAGGGCAGAGAAGGTGATCATTAACGTTCTATCAACACAACAACCATTGAACACTCAACGCAAGCAGCTTCCTTAACAGTATAAATGATATTTTCAAGTCACATACAAAACATTGCATTTCAGCTAACCTAACATATGAGTGCACATGTTTTTTAATTTCCATCACCGGCACTCACGTTTTCCTTACGTAAGTGTTGTGTACAAACGCGTATACAGTACACGGCAAACGAAATCTTCAAAATGGTAATAATTATTCATGAAATTGATCTGATAACAAATTGCAGCTTTGGAGACTACGGATTTAAGGCACCCTGTGCCATCCATGATCTTGCTGAGAGATATCACATCGAAAAGGCAAACCATCATTAACGCGACTTGCACACTGGTAAGCTTGATACAGATTCTAGGAATGGACGTTTGACTGTCGATGAACTGCATTTCTGTAAGGTGATGTACCATTTTAAGAGTTCTTGTTAAATCAGGCTGCGTGTGAACAGGAATTGTGGAACTATACTGCGTCGACACGATTTAGGCAGCAAGCACACTAAGTGCAACAAATTAGATGACCTCAACGAAACTATAAATTTGCGAGATATACTGAAACCGGGAGGTAAATACAGCCTCCTGCTGGCACAGAAAGTGCTAAGGTTCGATATGTCTGTGCCTAAACATGCTTCCCACTTGTCTCTCAGTTATGGAGACGTTATTCTAGGGGATGCCACTCATCAGTTAACTTATGGCAGCTTCACACTGAAGTGGGTGTTGTGGCTTTCTGCTCACTGATGCTGAAAGGAACTGTTGCCAACCCTAGGATACTTGTCGAACGCGTGCTCAATATGTTGCCTTGCATGTCTGCTGTTCAAACCTCCATTGTTGATCGTTCAACATCACAGGGGGCAATACTTTTTTTCCACAATGTGCCTCTATACTTTGCCGGTTACGCTTACTGCGTTATGTCTTTAAGCGTTGCCGTCATTTGGAAATCTTAGGTGGTTATCAGTGGAACCGTACTTACCGGTGGGCCCGCAATATGGTTTTCACCTTAACCAGGGAGCCATTTAATGGTTTGTTGCGGGCTATGAAGTCTGTCTGAAGTGAGACGCACCATTACCTGTCGAACACTTGGTTTTCTTGTCAAGTGGTTGGGCTACAGTGTTGCTTGGTAATCACGCCAACAATCGTGTGTAAAACGAAAACAAGCACATCAAAAATTGCTTCATCGAAACGCTGCAGTATTTACGCAACTTCCCAGCACATCGTCGAACGACGTAATGAAGAGTTTGACGAACACCAGTTTTGAAGTAGCTGCTTGCGTGAGTGTTTGGTGATTGTTATATGTTAACAGAATGTTGATGACTACGTTCACTGCCCTATTTATCCCTTTCTCATTGATTCGTCTCTTTACGTTTGAATTCTTTATGCCGATTCCAAGCCTTTCTTGCAATGAGACACTACCGCTCAAGTTACGCGTGTGACAAACCATTTCATCGTGAATTTTGTTATTGATGTATTGTTAAAGTTTGGTGCCGTTCGCTTGTGGGACCTTGTTTCCGCCTAGTTTTTTCTCACTTTTCCTTGCCGGACATTTGTTAATATGTACCCTGGTTTCATTTTCACCTGAACGTTCCGCCATTACGTGACTGTTCTATTCGGTCATGTTTACGCGAACCAATAATCTCGGAACTTTTATATTTCGTGGATTCAATATCGAGGTTTGTTGTTGTCTTCCACTATTTGGTTTATTTTATTAATTCAAACACTAGCATACTCTTGTTAATAAACCCGTCAATACTACCGTCATCTTGTTTGATCCGAATCGGTCGCTCGACGGGTTCAGAAGTTATAGACGCTCGTTACTTTCAGAGGCGGCTATACTCGATCCACCATATCGGTAGACGTTGCGGGTGGACTCAGCGTTGCTCGGGCAACCATTAGACGTCCGGGATTAACACCAATACAGGTTAAAAACTGAGTGCATGTGATTGATTGAACCGCTGGCAAACCTGAAATATCTTTCATTTATTCTCAAACCACAGTCATTATGCCAGGTATGCTTTTCTCAAAAGTTGCAACAGCACAAAGATAATATATATATCTCACGCAAAAGGCATATGTGAAGTGCGCCGTAAATGAGGGACGCATTTTTTGTGATGAAACTGTAGGGAGGTAATACGTGTGACTTCTTTTCTTCACCTCAATGGATGAACCCCTGTTGTCACACTATTGCTGTGTATCGTATGATTGACAGGCCTTTGTCCAGATTGATTGAAGAAAGTCAGTGGTGAGTATCATGAACCCGTTTTCTCTTTGTGTAAGCCCGTTTATAATTCCCGTCTAGATAAACTAAGACACTGAAGATGTTTATCAAGGTATCGCTGTTTCTTTATGGAGTGTGAGTGAAGTCAGTAATCGTAGATATACTGCAGCTTTGTGAGGTATAAAATAGTTAATGTCGGACAACCAGGACCTTTTGTTGCACCGTTCGACCCCAGGTAGGTTGGTTGTACAGATTAGCGGCCAAACACCTTTCGATAGCTTATGGTCAGGAGAAGCAGTAGCCAGAGGTAGGGTATGACCCGGAAGGGGTTGCTAGAGAGCTGGTGCCGCTGGCCAGGAAAAGCTTGATAGTAAAATCTAGCATCCCAACATGCAGCAATCTCACCATAGCACATGAGCCAGAAAGCGCTATACAAATACCATCCACAAGCAAGGCTGATAATCGGAGATCCCATGTGAACAGCTCCATTTAGACGAGCTGTCAAAGATGGGTTTAAGCAGTTGGAAAAGAATTTCCCCGGACGTTTTCAAACGCCCGCGTGCCTTAAAACCTGTAGACTGCAACCTTTGTCAGATGTGTTTCAGGAGAAGATCCTGTGAATCTTGATGAAGATAGCGTCCATTGAATGCAGTGAAGCTATTTCTCCGGTTGGTACCACCAATTTTGTGCCAACCACTGATAATCTCACCCGGCTTACACTTGCGTGAACTACAATAACGTGGGCCTTGTGGGCATGGTTGAATAGAAGGACAAAGAAGAGACGGCGCATTCCAGTGCCATGTAAAAAAGAATCTACGGCTATATTGAAGGCCATCTACAAAGCGATTTCACGGGCTACTAGCTCTATGAGCAGCTCTCCGTCACAGTCCGGTCGGTGCCGGTGAGTTACCGACTATTTGTTCTAAGTGACTGAAACGCTCGAGCTGAGTGCGACCAGGCAGCTAAGCCAGGAGACCCCAGAACCCACAACATCGGTTCAGTGAACGAGAGCGGTAGTTGTCTGCCTTACCTGTGTTCTAACCGTGAGTTGGCTATAACGAGCACCCGATTCTAGCAGGATGCGGGTGACATTATAATGTGGATTCATCCACGAATTGGTCATCACCATTTGCTTGACTACGTGGTTGTGCGGCAGCGCGACATTCGTGAAGTGCGTATAACACGGGCGTTGCGTGGTGAGGAATGTAGCACAGATCAAAGGCTGGTCAGGACCAAATTGTTCGATAATGTGTGCGAGCCTGTTTGCTGCAGATCTTACGGATAAGGACAGAAGTTCGATATCGAACGACTGGAGAACTGGGAGACGGAGACTGCCTTTGAAGGTGCGGCTGTCGCTTGTCTGCACGACGCTCCTATATCCACTATCCCCGAGGGTATGTGACAGAAGCTCAAAGAACACATTAAGGCAGCAGCCACCGGGCCGATCGATTTGTTGCGCATGAAAGACCCGGAATATTTCGACGACAACAACGTGACCAACGTCAAGTTAGTACCAGAGAAGAACGGCGTGTTCGCCACGTCCACACTGGACCCAGAGAGTGATGCGACGAAGGCCATGTTCCGAAATATCCGCCGTCGACTGGCCGAACGTGGTTGCATAATTAGGGACAACTGGCGGAGGAAGCATGGTAAGCAGACACAGGGCTACGTAGATCGTAGACAACACGAGGAGTTTTACGAATCACTTAAGGCCATCTTCGGCCCTCCTGTCTACCATGCCAAAGCACTGGCTTGAGTGGAGACCAGCTGTTCTTGCACTCAGCCACAAGACATTATGCAATTATGGCGCAAACAACTTGATAACCTAATAAACCATGCCACTATCATTGATTGGGTGACCGTGAACAGCGTGGTGAGGTGGGCTATCAAAGCTTAACTTGCTTTCGCCCCGGATTTGCCAGAGTTGCAGTCAGCGGCCGGTCACCTGCGCAACGGTAGGGCTGCAAGCAAGGATGAACTGCCGGGTCGGATCCTGAAGAATGGCGGACCGGCGTTGGAACGCGCTTTGCTCCAGCTAGTTTACTTCATCTGGTAACACGAGGCAATGACTCAAATCATCGAGGAAGCCCTCACCATGTCCTTGCCCAAAGGCAATGGTGGCAAGCAATGCGCAGACAGCTATCGGTGCATCAGCCTCCTGAGCTGCGCAAGCAAGGTGCTTGCCAGAATCCTTATTAACCTGCTGGATACGGGAGACATGGAAGCAAATGTTCCGCAGGGGCTATGTGGATTTCGAGCGAGTCGGAGTACGATCGACCTAGTGTTCGTTACTCGACAGCTTCAGAAGTGCCGAGAACGGAATCGACTTCTGTACATCGTCTTCGTGGATGTACCAAGACACTAGACTGCGCGAGCCGCAGGGCGTTTTGGACGGTGCTTAGAGTGTTTCGATGCCCAAGAATGTCCGCCAGTTTGGTTTGATTGTTAAATAAGGGCATGAGGGCGAAGGCAAAATCGTTTAGGTCGGACTCTGATGATTTTGGCATTGTCGCTGGCGTAAGGCAGAGTTGTGTTCTAGCCCCAGCCCTGTTCAGCTTATATTTGACTGCCATAGTAACGGTTGCTTTTCAGTACTCTGGAGAGGGTGGTGCAGAGGTAGAATACCGGGCAGATGGGTGCCCGTTGGATATGCGGATTCTCGGCACCCCAACCCGGTTGCGTACCTCAACGATGCGCATGCTTCTTTTCGCTGATGACAGCGGGCTATTTGCACGCAGTGAAAAAAACTGCAAAGCCTGGCGGCGGCCTTCGTCTCCGCGGTATCTAAGTTGAATTGGACACCAACACAAGTAAGACGTTCTCAATCTTTCAGCTTTCTCCTGGTAGTAGTGCTATTTGTGTACCTCCCCTCAAATCCGCATCGATGTCGATAGCTGCGAGAATTTTCGTTCATTGGGTAGCAATTTGTCGATAGATTTTCCGTGGACCGCGAGCTGGATGCACGTGTGGCGACGGTTGGTGCTGCTTTTTGACATCCTGCTAGACGTGTCTGGAAGAATCATGGCCTAAAGATGGCCACCAAGCTGTGTGTCTACCGCCCAGTGGTGCTCCCTACACTGCCGTACGATACTGAAATGTGGACATTGTATCAACGGAACGTGAGCTGTCTGAGCCGCTTCCGTGTGCAGCACCGAGGCGCATCTTGGGTATTCGGTGGTCGGACATGATTCCGAATGCTGAGGTAGTGCGACGAGCGGACATGGAGGGGGAAAAAGCCATGCTGACGCCGCATCAGCTTCGTGGCCTCGGTCACGTCCGACGAACGGGCGGTGACCGTATTCCAAACTAGCTGTTGTGCGGACAAGTTAAGTAAGATAAGCGGAACCCCGGTAGTCAAAAGCGGAGATACAAGGAGGTTTTGCAGGTAACTCTTTCACGTTGTAACATCGATTTTAGATGTTGGGCAGGGTTGTTGTTGAACCTGACTTCCTGGAGGGATACGATTTGGATGGGCGTCCGAAAGTTCGGCGAGCAATTATTGCGCTGCCTCGAGCGGAAGCGTGTGGTACGCAAGGGAAGCATCGGTGCCATAGGTCGCGCAGACGCAACTATATGGTGATAGTATGTGTGCGGCTGCGAATATGCTGGCCGTTTGGGATTAGTAGGTCACCAACGTACCAATAGTACACCGCCGGCGAGGGACGACGGGTATGCTAGGCTCAGGTTGTATCAGTTATGTGGGTGTGTCACGTCGGTATATTCACTCTATTTCTGTTGATGACTGCATTGTCCAAGACCCTGTCCGTATGGCAACAAATCCCCCCACTTTTCAGAAACTTGGGTATCTGTAATGTTCTACCCATTCATTTCTTCAGCTTTGCAGGTGTGTTGTACGATGAATGGTCCGTCTGCCTCTTCGTAGCTCAGTGTTCTCTGAGATGCACTCACCTGCACTCCCATACTTTAATGCGTCTTGTATAACACTTCAGTAGTCTTTCTCCTTAGTTTACATCTTGTCATTGCAGAGATAAGAGTTTCCTTTCCTTAATGGCCAATCAACTAACTAACGAGCGTTGGCCGGCTGGATACAAAGGCCCCACTGGCACACATCCCGGCCTCTTTCCTTCGAGTATACTCTGTATGATACGTGGATGAAACCACAAGTGGTGCAGCTCGCGGTGCCCAGCAAGCGCAGACAGCCATTGGCTTCGGCCATTGTGACAGGCTAACCCCAGTCGGATGCTGTCAACCGTAATTACAAATACACGCATGCATGCAATCGCATACCTTCAACACACGTAACCACATTGATGTATATCCTGTGTTGAAATTATATGAATAGGCACATTCGTTTGCTGCTAACGCACACATACACTATATTTAAATACGGGTAAATATATGTACATGTATATAAATTTATTCACGTTAAAAGTATAAAAATGTGTGCAGAAACCTACAGAAATATGACAGGTATGACACGCACACCGTATACGTACACGTTATTTAGAACATTTCATACGCACCCCTATGGTGCCGTACATACTACGGTATATGTACATATTTGAATGTCTGTGTACGTGGAGAGGAATGCGCACTATATGCATACATTACATAATCTTATATACGTATGGTATGCACAAATATACTCTACACAGCAAGCAAAACATTATACACACATTATTTATGTACATTGTACATATATATTTATGTGTGTGTATATAGAGGCACATACATCTAATCAAACAGTCAATTCACGCAGAATCAGTTTCTTCATATGTACAAATATATAGGTGCACAGGAAAAAACCACACGTGCAGGCAGCTTGTTTCACTCTTCATCTACGCATGTATGCACTTGTTACTTAAGGAACGTTTTGCACACTAACATATACCAACATGCATTTATATGTTTGGATGTAGGAGAAGGAAATTCCCTATGAGAAAATTGCAATTTAGGTTACCGGGATTTCTGCACGAAGACCCTGAACCAACGAACAGTTAGACAAGCAAGGAGGACAACCGTACGTAAACTATCCCCCTGCGTGTTGTATAATGCATCTTTCGACACAATCTCTGCCTGCTTTTCTGGCTGCATGTTACAATTTGGCGACCCTGCCAGAATGTGAAATATCGGAGTCCGCAAAGAAATCTGAAGAAGATCAACGTCCTGCTGTTCCTCCAAATTCCGAAGACTTCGGTCTCCTCATTCAAAAACTGACGAGCATTCTAGACATGCTATCGAAAGAACCCACAACGAGAGGGTGCAAGTATTACTCCCACATTTTGACAAGTTCGCTGTGGAGGGAGCACTACCCCCGTTTGGAAGGTCAAGTACGGGCATATTCCCGGAACACCTCAGTGGAGTCCCACAGCAATCTGATTCTGAACTTGCTAAGCAGAAATGCCTTCGATACTCTCATCGAGACAAAAATTCCGGACATCCCCATGTCAGACGGGACGTCCACCAAACTGCGGCATTTATTGGATGCCCCCCTTGCGTCCAACTGTTTACCAACAACAGTTGCATGCTCGCAGACAGCTCGGGTGGGGGGACCGTTCGGTCGTTTGCCCGTGAATTGTGGCAACCGACCGAGCGGGGTTACGAGAAGAAGTCGGTAGACGAATTCTAGGAGCGAATTCTTTAGCAGCTAGTGGAAAGTGTCCGACACAAGGACATGAAAAAGGAGTTCCTGCTCCACTCACCCAGCGTCCCTAATGCAGCAGTGCGGTTGGCCGAGGACCTCGAGAGGGTCGAGGCAGCTGCTAGCCGACCACAACAATAGTGCGTCGCGGCATGGGCGACCAGCAAGAGGAAAACACCCCACGTACAGAAGAAGATCGGAGTGATATCAGGGAACTGGACCCTCACGGTTTGAAGAATTCGAACGGCGACCCTGGTTTAACAAATCGAGCAGACCATGCGACCATAAATTCAGGAAAAATCGTCAAGCCTCCAAGACTATCGAACGGGCCGCCAGAAGCCACGTCAGAACAGGTAAACCCCGTAGCTGCGTTTGCGTTGCATCTCTTACTGATTGCTCATAACGGTTGACAGAGCTCATGGTTCAAGTAATAATATGTGGAATAACACTTGTGGGTTTAGTGGACGCCGGAGCGTCACTAAGCGTAATCGGTACACAGTACGCAGACTCTCGGGCCACACGCGGAAACCGTGTTGTTAGCGCATCCCTACTGCCAACGGTGACCAACTGCTGACGGAGGGCAGAATCGTTCCACTGGTTATAATGTCCGGATGCCATACAGAGCACAGTTTTGTGATGAGCCCACCTCTCATTCTGCGTTGTAGCAGTATGGACTTGCTGGGTCGCCTTAGGCGCAAGCTCGACTCGCACAGCCTTCCGCTGAGGGACCCATCTGGTGCCACTCATTTGACACCTATGTCTAGAATTCCGCCTGAAACCGACTTCTTTCTCTCACTACCGCTCCTCGCGAAGTGAATCACCAAATTGGCCAGATGATAAAGTCGAGTGGTGCTTCTGGCAACTCGCGAAGTTCTCAACATTTGAAATCGTTAGTTAAAAGTCGGCCGAATGTGTTTGCGTGGGAGGGGGCAACGTTAGTCGCAAAGACATTTTGGGGCCTGGAATTAGTGCAGGGGATACTCCACCAATTAAGATACCCCCACGCAGGATACCTCCACATCTTCAGGATGAGGTGCGTAAGATGGTTGACGACACACTACAGAAGGACGTGATCCGGCCATCGAAGTCTCCATGGGCCGCCCCAATAGTTCTGGTAAAAATGAAAGGCGGCGACTTGCGGTTATGCGTCGATTACAGGAAGCGAAACAAAGTGACAAAGAAAGACGCATTCCCGTTGCCAAGACTCGGCAACCAGTTTGGCACTCTCCGCGAGGCCACCTATTTTTGCACGTTAAACTTGGCATCGGGTTATTAACAGGTGGAAGTCGGAGCAAACTACCGAGCTAAGACGGCCTTCACTGTACCGTCAGGACTGCGTGGGTTCGAAGTTATGCCCTCTAGACTATCAAATGCATCTGCGACATTTTGACGCTTAATGCAGAAAGTATTGTATGATTTGATCCCTAGAACATGCCTAGTGTATCTAAATGATGTCTTAGTCTACAGAATGACCAAACGAGAGCAAATGCGCAGTTTGGAGTCCGTGCTGGACTGCCTGCCGGAAGCCTGTTTAAAACTGAAGCCTTCAAAATGTCACTTCGTGTCCAAAAAGGTAACATTCCTGGGGCATATAAACTCTGGGGCGGGTATCCGCATGCTGAAGGATGCAAACGAGCTGAGAAGCTACCTAGAGCTAGCGTTCCATTATCGCTGCTTCATCCCTGGTTTCGCTCGCATTTCTGCTCCTCTAACCAGACTACTACAAAATACTCAGGAATTCACGTGGACAGAAAAATGTGATCATGCTTTCAAATCATTACTTGGAGCTCTGTGCACGACGCCATTGTCGGGGAGTTTGGTTTGGATACCGATGTAAGCGACAATGTCGCGACAATGACAAGGCGGTAGGGAACGAGTGATAGCCTACGTTAGCCGGTGTTTAAGTAAATGGGAGAAGAACTACTATAGGATGAGTAGGGAAATGTTTGAGCCAGTATTCTTCACGCGAAAGTTGCAGCATTATCTCCTGGGCAAAAGGTTTATCGTGCGCACGGACCATCAGTCCCACCACTGACTACGAAACTTCAAAGACCCAGAGGGGCAGTTGGCCCGGTGGCATGAGGTTGTACAGGAATACGATTTCGTATGTGAACATAGACTCGGCGGACGACACTCAAACGCTGGCTCATTATCGAGGTGTCCTGCGCGCAATCACGGTGACTGTCCGTCTTGTACTACACAACAGGTAGCGTCGATCAGCCCACAGGACGCAGAATATAATCGCTGGCAGCAGACTCAAGCAACAGATACTGAGACTGCATTAGTCTACGAAAGGTGCTGGAATAATGATGATAGATCAACAAGCAAAGAATTGGAAGGGAAAAGTTATGAATCCCACTGATTTGGACACTATGGGAAGAGCTGAAATTATTTATTACTTATTTATTTTATTATTTATCCAGTACGGACCAGCTCACATGAGAATGATTGTGGTACCTCAGTCCATGGTACGTGACGTGAGTATGTGAGCACTGTGAGCCCGAGCATGCGGAAATTAACAAACTGGAGTCGGCTGCACGACAACCACTTCGGCGGCCACATCGGCGGAGAGGTGTCAGATCATTATGCCAACCTTGCGATAAATGCATCACTTTCAAATGCTCTCAGATAGGAAGTCGGACACCGTTGCAAGTTATGACTGTAGGATACCCTAACAAGTCTGTTGGCGTAGATATTATGAGGCCGTTGCCTGAGAGACCCCGAAACAATGGGTACATCTTGGTCTCCATAGGTTATTTCCACGAATGGTGCGAAGCAGTCCCGCTTGCACAGGTGGATACATCCACGGCAGCAACAGCCATTATCGACCACTGGGTGTGCCTGTGGGGAGCCCCGGCCCAACTCCATTCAGCTCAAGGCTCCTGCTTTGAAGGCTCTTTGGTTCGCGAAATGTGTAGGTTACTAGGAATAGATAAAACGCGAACCACAGCTTGCCACCTGCAGGGCGATGGGAAATTGGAAGGGATGAACTGGTCCCTCGAAATTCTCCTCAAGGCTTTCACAGAGGAGTGTGTCACCGAATGGGACTTAGCTATACCGAAGTGTCTGTTAGCGTTCCGTAGCGCCATTCACTCCTCGACTGACCAAACCTCAGTTTGTGTGGACTGGTTGATAAGGAAAACTAGCCTCAGATGCCCGATTGCGGATTGCGCAGAAACTGCAACTTCCGGTGGCACGGTACGTAAGCAACCTCCTCGACACCCTTCGGCGGGCCCACCAAATTGCACGAACACATTTGGAGACATCTCACAGGCATCAGAAAGATTATTACGATAAGAGGGTATCTGAAGCTCCCCTGAAGGCTGGCGAAAGACTGGTTGCACAACACCGTTCCGAGCCCGGGAGTTCCAGTGAAGATAAATAAACCATGGAAAGGGCTGCATGTTGTCGAGCGAATACTGTCGAAGGCAACATGTTAAGTTAGTGAACTGACAAGAACCGACAGACAGTCAACCGTGGTTCACTTCAATCGGCAAAACCATACATACAGACCGCGGTCCGGGGACCACCACCAGACTTCCCCGAGATCAGGATGGAAGTCGAAGTCCCGAACGCGCCAGTCATAGTGTAGCGAGAAGGCGTCCAATAAAGCACAATCTTTATTGTCCAAATCACCAGTCACCTGCAACGCGCTCTCTCTCGTTTATGAGTCATAATTTCAACACGCAGCACCCCCGGTTTCCGTTCACACGTCGTGTGCACTTCTAACCGGTTTACGTGTGTGACCGGTGCCTTCTATCGGAGGGTTTTCCGATTGCCACTCCTTGTCTGTTTCTCCGATTTCGTTGCGCGATGGCTCGTCCGACTGCTCGTGCTGTCCGCCATCCACCCAGTGTTGGCCTTGACCGTATTCCAACATCGTGTCGGGATGTTCCTCTAAATGTTGGGAAAACCACGCCTCCGATCTGGCCGTCTGTCGTATTTCGCCTGCCCTGCCTTGCCCGTTGGTACGATCCAGTCGGGCGGTGACCCATCCGGTCGCGCACGTTGTCCTTGATCCGATCGCGGCAGGTTTTCGAACGTGCCTCCCCCGCGTTGAGGTATTCGACCGAGCGTTCGAAAGCTCGCACCTTCGACCTGACAATCCACCACAATAGGTGAGGCACCGGGGAGGAGGCTCAGCGAAGTGGTGAGTTGTGAAATGCGCGTTCGATACTAGTTAGCGCTCACAGATTGAATTGGTGGAGGTATTTGTTACTGTAACACGCAAGTCGACAGCTTCCGTTCTGATTATCCCTTACGCTTGTGGACCAACTTTGGGTAACGTGAACACACCGGGGAACAACGTTCTTCCTGAGTAGGGGTTTCAGCGTTAGTACTGGGAAAGGAAACAACGTGAACATGCATGAGCCAAAAGCCAGGTAGGCCACACATACGACATACAAACGTAAACTACAGCGGCGCCGACAAAACGCCAGCACACCACGCTGCGCAACTCACATTCAATTCGTGAGCGCTTGCTGATTTCCACCACGCGCTACGTCACGCGTCTGCTTTGTCCATCTTCAGGCAGCCACATCATCGTCGTGCACGACGGTCCTGAAATAACGGACAGTCAGACAAGATGGAAATTATCTGCAGGAAATGAAATTTGCCGTTAGACGTCTACAAATTGAGAAATCATTGAAAACCGGGCTATACATCCGTGGTATCGCCCGAGACTTTGAAAATCCCCGAGTTCCATGACAGAGAGCATCAGGAGCGTTAAAAAGACTTGTTTTGGTCGACCGCGAATCGGTTTGTCTTTCATTTGGCGCCGAGATCAAAACTGGCGATGGTGGGTGTTGTAACGGTAAAACTGTGGAATTTTGGGAAGAAGTTTCTCACGTGTGATTAATATTTGACTGCTGTTATCCGATATTTCATTTTAGGTAATGGATTATGTACAGTGCTCCAAAGATGTCCATGAGGGTTGCAAATTTGTTAGCTTCAGCGAGTTTATAAATTGCCTAGACAGGTACATGAAGGATTACAGTGTTTTGTATGTGCTTGGTTCAAGCAGGAAATCTGGCAGTGGACGTTGTGACTATAGGGTGCCCGTAGGCTGACCGTCGTGCATAGACGTCAATGTGTCCAACCGTCGGTCGTGGCGTTGTGACTGTAGGGTACATGTAGGCTGACCGTCGAGCATAGACGTCAGTGTGTTCAACCGTCGGTTGTGACGTTGTGACTGGAGGGTACACGTAGCTTGACCGTCGAGCATACACGTCAGTGTGTCCAACCATAGGTCGTTCACTTGTTCAGTCTATGTTCCAATTCGTTCCTATTCACTTCACTAGTCGATTGCTAATATTTGCACGATTTGCATTTTCTCAATCGCCCTAATTAACTTCTTATTGCTTTCTTCATACTTTGCTCGCACGTTGTTGGTTGATTTTCCCCTCGCGTGGCAGCCAAACTTGTCTACCTCTGTTTGCTTTCGGCGACTTTCTCCGTTTCTGTTTGGTGTACGTGGTGAACTGTGGGGCAGAGATGTCCGTGCGTCCGCGAGATCATTCGTTCGGGTTTTTACATAGGGCTTTGTCATCTTGTGCGCCACACAGATTTCAGCTTTCCTGATTGGTGCAAATGGTCCATTTGTACACACATACACCGTCCTATGTTTTCCACTAAGGATAATTTAAGACCACGCGCGAAAACTCCATGCTGCCTATGCCAGAATACGGTGAGCAGTATATACTCTCCGCAGATCACGCCGACTCTCGCCCGCATTATGTTTTGAACTCATTAGCTGCAGCCTTATTTACTTACCCCTCCAAGTTTCAGTGCTTTCCAGTCACATGTGCGGGTGATCATAAACACGCAAACCTATCAGACGTCAGAACCTATTCAGGGAATATCGAACGCAAGGGTTCAAATAGGTCCTCAAATTACACGGTGCTGGCTTACTGATCAGTCGTTGATAATTATTTCTATCTACCAGATCAAAAACCTTCAACTATTTCGTCAACCTGTTTCGCAATTATGTTAACACAAATACTTGGCGTCCTCGACAAAGAACATTTTACGCATTGAAACAAAAAGTTCCCACAACACAATAGGCATATTTTATACGTTCCTAAATATTCGGTCCACAATTATTCACATGATATTCCAAACCCAAATATTAACGGTATACCAACAACAGCATTCAATTCCTGCGGATAGATTTCAGCGTTTCATTACACTGCCCGCTCTCTGTAGGGACACTTTGCTTAGTACTTTCGTTCGTCAGTGCACTGACTAACCCCCCTTCCGGTGAGATTCCCATTGTTTGTTCGACGACTGGGATAGATCCAGGAGGCACAATCATGTCGTAAGTTTCGCAATGGCTAGTGGGAGAGGCTGGTTTGAGTTGGTTATTATGTACAGTCAGTACATCGAACGAAGCAGACTGAGGGTCTCGAATGACTCAAACTGTTGGCGAGCGCACAGAAACAACTTCGTACGGTCCCTGCCACTGGCGATGAAGCTTAGCCGGCTCACTGACACCTGCTTTTGGGCAATGCAACCGTACACGACAGCCAACTGGATACACTGGGCCACTAATGTGCTGGTCGTACTGTTTCTTTCGGCGGCGTTGAGCATCCTTCATATGACCTTGAGCCAGAGTTAATGCTGTCCTTAGGTTTTTGCGAAGGCTCCTCACATAATCAGGCATTGACAGGGCTTCTAGAGGTGGGATAAGAGATAAAAGTTCCAATGGGAGTCTAAGTTCGCGGCCGAACGTTAAGTAAGCTGGTGTATAACAAGTCGTTGTGTGAATGGATTCCCGATAGGCCAAAATGCAACGGGGAAATAGCTCGTACCACTTATCCGCTTGATGTCGCTCGAGGATTGACTGAAGTAACTCCTTAATTGTCCGACTAGTTCGTTCCACCACTCCATTCCCTTGTGGATGATAAGGGGTAGTAAGTGTTTTCTTAATCCCTAGCAGGCAGCACGTTCCCTTTGGCAACTGACTTTTGAACGCTGCGCCCTGGTCTGAATGGAGCATAAAGGTTGTCCCATATCGAGCGATCGACTCGTTGATAATTGCAGCAGCTACATTGCAGGCATCTTATCGCTCGATAGAAACCGCCTCAGACCACTTCGTGAAGTAGTCCACCAGAACCAAAATATACCGGTTCCCCCTCTTGGTTACCAATAAAGGACCCATAATATCCACGCCTACGCGTTGTCCGGGGTGTTCGGTTAACACCGGTTCTAGTGGAGCTCGGAGGCCTGGTGTGTGGTTTTTAATAGCAGAACACGTCTCACAAGACAAGTACAGCGTTACCACATCGGCATGGATCCCTGGCCACCAATAACGCTGACAGGTAGCAGCTTCTGTCTTCAAATGACCCGCGTGACCGAATTCGGTGTGCATATTCTGCAACACCGCTACCACTTTCAACTTCGGAAGGATTAGCTTGGGGCCCCACTTGTCCATAGGGTATAAGACTTCATCGAATAGTTTCAAATCCTTTCGATGACCCCACAAGTGGCTTCTGCCCCATCTCTATGGCTGACGACTTAGACGAACCATCGGCCTGAGGCTTGTAAATACTCGTTTTATATGAATCACTCAACTGTTCTTCGGCCCACAGTGTGTCAGCATCACACAACAAGGTTGTGTTCACCTCACTGGGAACAGTGATTCTCGACAGGGCATCAGCATTTCCATGTCGTGACCCGCGTCGGTACTCGCGAACGAACTCATACTCCTTCGATCGTTCTCGCCAACGTGCGACTTGACCTCACGGGTCACGGAAGTTTCGATGCCGCTGCAGTTATTGGTGATCTGTACGTAGGTTTTAAAGTTTTGCCCAGAAGGTACGGTCGGAAAGATCTCAGAAAATGGATTATGGCCAGTAGCTCTCGACGGGTAGTGCTATAATTTCTTTCACACTTATCCACACAACGACTGAAGTAAGCAATCACGACTTCATTTTCTGCTGTTTCTTGGGACAGCGCCGCTCCAGTGGATACACTGTTAGCATCGGTATCCAGCACAAATTTCCCCGCTTCGTCAGAATTGTCCCAGAAGACCAGTATTGGTGGTGTCATTAATTTCTCTTTCAGTGTTTCGAACGACACATTGCACTCATCAGACTATGTGGATGTGCGACCATTTTCAGTTAAACAGTGTAAGGGTGCTGCAATCTCCGTAAATTCCTGTATGAACTTCTTATATGAGGCGAGCTCAAAGAAGCTGCGAACATTTTCCACTGTTTGCAGTCGTGGTCACCTCGTAATTTGTTCACTTTTAGCCGGGTCAGTTTCAATGACATCAGAGGCTATAACATGGCCTAGGAAATTGAACTCACGTTGTAGAAAATGGCACTTTGATCCATTTAATTTCAAACCAGTCGACCGCAACCGTTCCAGTACATTCCGGGGATTATCGTTGTGCTCAGTCACGGTTCGACCATACACTATAGTATCGTCGAGGTTAATCGGACACTGGTTAGGTTCCAGTCCTTGTAATGTCTTTTGCGTTAGACTTTGGAACGTTGCTAGTGAATTTGCCAGAACGAAAGGCATTGTTTCTAACTCGTATAGGCCTGACGGTAATACAAACGCGGTCCTTCCTCGATCTGAATGTCTTACCTCCACTTACCAGTAACCTGAGGCTAAATCCAACGTCGAAAACCATTGCGCACCGTGGAGAGCGTCTAGGGTAACGTCAATACGTGGTATGGGGAACGAATCTTTAGCCGTAATTTTATGTATTTTACGGTAGTTTACACACAACCTTAGGGCTCCATTTTTCTTTCCTACCAAGACAATTGATGATGACCACGGTGAAGCAGACGGACGGATAATGCGTTTTTCGAGCATCTCTGTGATCATCGTATCGTAATGCACGGGAAGCCGCTGTGGAGCCTGTCTTATTGGGCGATGGTCTAACGTGTCGATCTCACGCTGAACCAAGCTGGTACGGCCGAGTGCATCATAACCCAGCGCAAAAACATCCTTAAATTCAGATAACGAATGAATCGGCTGTGTTGTCACCCGTTGTAAGTTTTCATCTGACCCGAGGGGGACCAGTACTTCAATTTCAAAGGGTGCTTTCGCTTTCGAATCAACGGTCGAACAAACTTCCGCCGGTCGACCTTTCTTTAGATCCACTAGGTAAGACCCAATGGTCATTTGGTTGGCCTTTAGATTCAGCACGCCCCCAAAGCGGCACAGGAAATCCATTCTTAGAATGGCTTTCCATTGTAACTGAGAGCATACCAGGAATTGGTGTTTTCAGCTAACTAACCCGAGCTGCACACTAGCGGATAGGGATGATGCCGTCTGCATTTCGGTACTGTTCGCGGCAAGCAAACGCATCGGATTTGCTGGAGCGGTCCGGTGCTTCGTTAGCCTGGCTGCTAGTCGCGAGCGTATTAAGGAGCACGAGGTTTCAGTATACACTAAAAGTAGAACCGGCTCCTTATTACTGCTACTCCTAACGTGTAAGGGTTTCATATTAACAACAAACTTTGATGAGATAACGGAAGATAATGCTCCATGAAAAGTCAGGGACTCACCCTTTGGGGATCGCGAACCAGTCGGTGGGTTGTGACCACAATGTTGTGCGCGTCTGCCGAACCGCTTGCAATAACAGCATTCCCCACCCACTGGGACAGCTGGGTAGTTTCGTCGGGGCAATGGCTCTGAGGTGAGGGATTGTTGGCAGAAAACCAAGCAGATTAAATCCTCTGCGGCCCCCATCTCGTCTAACTGTTCGAGGGCCTCACAACCCCTTGCCTTTGTCAGAGCAACCGACAGCTTCTCTGCTGGTTTGAGAATGAACCTGTTTTGCTGATCCCGTTTTCGAAGGCCCATGCAGAACCGTTCGCACTCGATGGGGGCCAAGAGTTTGAAGGCCTTTGAAGCCAGCTGTCGATGATCTCTCAGAAAACGGTCAACCAAGTCCTCCGGCTTCTGACGGTGGCTGAAGAACTTTTCCCGGCAGACCGCCGGGAGTTCCAGTTTTTCGAATAACTGGCGTAGAGTTTCTTAGATGATTGCTACTGGGGCTATGGGGCGGACGCCTGTCGTGCAGAACATTTAAGCTGCTTCCTCGCTCAGAAAACTTAAAATGTAAGGTCCCATGACGTTCTCGGAGACGCCAGTCACGTAGATGGTAACGGCGAACTCCCAACTTTTGAAGTCGTCATCTGGATGGAAGACGTGCGGTTACTTGAGTGATGGCCGGAACTCTCCGAAATCGTCCATAACAGTTGGCTGCTCATATGTGCTTTTCACGCACGGAGGACTGAGGTCATCTTTGTTCGATATCCTGCCCGAGACACCGATTGTAATAAGCGATGGAGTAGAAGCACTGAGGAACAGCGTCTCTCTGAAGGACGGGAGCACAGCGAGAATCTAGAGTGGTAACAAAAACCGAAAAAGCATGAGCCTAGGGCCCAGTAAGTCATGCACACAACTTACTCAAACGAGAACTGAAATGGCGGCAATCACACGACAGCAAAATGCGACACAATGCACCCTCCTCAGATGAACACTGTCCCCAGTGTCCTAAGTTCTATGTGAACCGTCCAGTGCCAGTGGTATCACAGAACATTGAGTATGTGCGCTGAGGTTGCGTTGTGTGTGTACGTACATGCACTGCGTGTACGGACCCAGGAATGCCTGATCAAACCAAACTGTAATAACCAAGAGTTCGTAATGGTATAATCATCAGTTGGTCACGTCGAAACAAGCTGACGAAAACCATCCTGCCCGCGACGCCAAATGTGATACGTTTGCGATCAAAGATCGACGGTATCTAGCGGAGCCACTGAACAGCATCCGTGACACATTCCACACAATATCAGAACAATTCAAGCTGTGACGAGCACGTATATTGCAGCATGGAACACGAAGCAAAATGTGCACAACCATCGTCGGCTCACAACAAATAGGCCCTTTCATAAGGTCAAGGTTGTTCTCATCGAACGTTCATCTTCGGTTAGGAGTGTCGTCACCTGCGGAATTAAGAAACAAGGATAAAAATACACAGCGCTCATTTCAAAACGTTCGATACATTTTCTGTGATGAAAATTACCCGCAGGAAGTGAAATCTGCAGTTAGACGGCGATAAAATGAGAAATCATTGAGCACTGGACGATATTTCCGTGGTATCGCCCAGGAATGTGAAACTCATCGATTTCCATGACAGAGAGCATCAGGTGAGTTGACAAGATTTTTTTAGTCGACCGTAAATCATTTTGTCCTTCATTTGGTGCCGAGATCGAAATTAGCGATGGTAGGTGTTGTGACGGTATAAATGTAGTATCTTGTGAAAATTTTTGCAAGTGTGATTGATATTTGATCGATGTTATCTTATATTCCATTTTAGGTTATGGATTATTCACAGGGCTCCAAAGACGTCTTTGAGGATCGCAAATTAGCTAGCTTAAGCGGGTTCAAAAGTTGCTTAGATAGGTACATGAAGGATTACAATGTTCTGCATTTGCTTGGTTCAAATGAGAAATCAGGTAGTGGACACTTGAAGTATGATCATGTGAGTGTGGTTGCCGTTGAGTTTACCTGTTAGATGGCGTTCCGTTGTATAAAACACAAGCGACGTAAGAGCGAAAGCCGTGGAGTACGACGTGTTTAGTGAGTTCAGTTCACATAATTCCCATTGCACAGTTCCCGCGATACATGCTGCCAATCACGCTTTAACCTGGTTAAGAGGAATACCGTGTTGGTTGTTAGCTTTTTCACGTTGGAGCACAACCACGACCTAACTGCCTTGCCGCACGATGCACATCCAAGTATTCGTCGGCTCACAGACAGTGAAGTGAACAACTCGAGACATCTTTTCGAGTACAACACGCCAACTGCTGAGTTGAAGCAATATGCTGTGGATGTTTATGGCAAGTATATGACTACCATGGGTATCCGCAACATCTGTCAGCGGTTGAAACCGCCAGTGATAAGTAAGTGGGTTAGTGCGCACTAATGTAGCAGAAAATCTGCCACAAATCATGGATCATATAGAGAAAAACGGCGTGCTACGTGTCATTAGAGACGACAACAATGGGTACACGCACATATGTTTTGCACGCGGAGAGCAAGTGCAGTTAGTCAGACGGTTTTCTGACGTGGTAAACGTCGAGGACAATCATGGGACCAACCGCCACAAGTAGGTCCTCCATCACTCCGCATTGGCCGCTGTAGTCTAAAGCTGTATCAGTTCCTCGTTACAGACGGCATGGGCCATGGACGACCCGTAATGTACGCCTATGTACGAAGTGAGAAATACGCATCCCTGCATCATTTGTTCGAGACATTCCGGGAGGTTATGGGGGAACACATACGTGTCAGAACGTTTGTGATGGATAAAATGGCGGCCCAAATGCGAGCGGCACGAGTAGTTTTTGGATGCGATATTATGTTGTTACTTCCATGTTGGGGATGCTGTGAGTAAACATGTAAGTTGTTGTAATAAACCTTATAATCACCATCCAGACGAATTCATTCAGAAGCCGGTATTTGTTTCATCGCAAGGCTACTTGCAACAACTCTGACGAGTGAGTGATCACCTCTATCTATTCATTTCTCAGGTTCAACCGGGATGTTGCAATAATCCGGCGAACAGACCCCAGATTCATGAACTACCTCTTGTGCAATTGGCTGTATATAAAGCCAAAGTGGGCCATCCATGCACAGTCGGATGTTGTTCATTTCGGAGAATGCGAATGGGTGACTAAAGAAGCGCACTCATACCAGAGATCACTTGGCCACGGCCATTAGTAAAATTTGGTCCCACAGCGAGTGGCTAATGCGGGAGTTTGAGACACAGTGCACTTACGGTTGCGACCGCCGGGAGGTGGTCAGTGAAGACGTGTACGTTAAGAATATACTCTCTCGGCTGACAACATGTGCCAGTCAGCTGGTGTTGAAACATCTCAAAGGGCGTATCCCCCTGCTGCACTTCGAACAGTTGGACGAGTTCAAGGTAATCGTACTTTGTTTACCATTATTCGGCAGCTTCGAGTTAGTCATGAGGGCACACAGTATATAGTAAACATCAGTGATGGCACGTGCGAGTGCACTTTATATAAGTCCATGTGGTTACCTTGTATTCATATGCTCTCCGTATTCAAAAGGCACTTCTATCCATACAGTACGTTGTTGTTAACTATGACCGCATTTGCTCTAGGCCGCTTCCCGATCCATCGACGATGACTCGCTGAATACAACCTACCCAAAAGTAGTATGTTCCGCCGAGAGGTGACGGTGGCTGGCAACGATACATTTCAACTGGATTACAAAATTTTGTATCCAAGATTCATTGATGATACATCTGAAGATGAGTTTCGCGTTGTTCCACAACGCAAGCGGGTCCAAGTGAAAGTGTTCGCAAATGACAACACAGACGTCACCGACAAACGTAAGTGATACCCCACTCAACATGTTACACACTGTTTAACTGTGGACCAGCATGCACAGCAAGAGGAGGACTTCTAATGAAGCGGCAAAGAAAGCAGGCAGCCTTCTTGATTTCTGACGGATTAACATATATAATGATAACACGTACGTATACTAAACGTATTTCGATCTTTCAGTATCGTGATGTTCTCACTGGGGGTGCACGTAGGCTGACCGTCGAGCATAGACGTCAGTGCGTCCAACCATGGGTCGTGGCGTTGTGACTATGGGTGCACGTAGGCTGACCGTCTAGCATAGACGTCAGTGTGTCCAACCATAGGTCGTGGCGTTGTGACTACAGGATGAACGTAGGCTGACCGTCGAACTGTTAACCCCGAATGGCTTCATGCAGTACAGTACCTCACTTCTCGTTGAACCGCTTTGATTTCATGAAGGCACGTGATATTACATCTTCTTGGTGATGAGGTTACTGAAAAATGTTACACATTTTCCGGTTACCTTGAGGCCAAAGCAGCTTACGCTGAATACGGTGAGCAATATCTACTGCAAGCGGATCACGCAGAGTTTCGCCCGCATTATGTTTTGAAGTCATCAGCTGCGGCCTCATCTACTTACCCACGACGCCTCTAATTTTCAGTGGTTTCCCATCGCACGTGGGGATGATCATTATTACCCAAACTTATAAACTGTCGGTACCTATTTCAAGGAATATCGAGTGAAAAGTCTTCAAAAAATGGCTTAAAAGTTATATGGTGCATGCTCATTAATCATTGGTTCCCTATTCTTTCTATTAACCAGATCGCAAAACGTCAGCTATCTCGTCAACATATTTCGCTGTTAATTAAGCGCAAATCCTTGGCGTCCTTGATAAATATTGTTTGCGCATTAAAACAAACGAATTCTCATAGTACAATAAACATATTTCATACTTTCCTAAATATCCCGTCCACAATTACTCCCACGATATTCCAAACCCACATATTCACGGTGAACTAGCTACAGCATACACTCCCTGCGGATAAATTTCAGCTAATGAAACAGAAACATTATCGAACGTTTTGAAATGAGCGCTGTGTATTTTTATCCCTGTTTCTTACTTCCGCAGGTGACGACACTCCCAACCGAAGATGAACGTTCGATGAGAACAACCTTGACCTTATGAACGAGCCTATTTGTTTTGATCTGACGATTGTCGTATACATTTTGCAGTAGGTGGGCATCGGCTGTAGATATTTTCCGATTGGTTGTGAATACTAGTGGTGCATATTTGGAAAGCGAATAATGTAATGCGCGACGGTTTGGAAGCACTGAGGAACAGCGTCTCTCTGAAGGACGGGAGCACAGCGAGAGTCTGGTATAGTGACAAAAACCGGAGCAGCATGAGCCAGGGGCCCAGTGAGTCATGCACACAACTTACTCGAAGGTAAACCAAGATGGCGTCAATCACCCGATAGCAAAATGCGTTACATTAAAGATGACGCCCCGTGGCGTGTAGAACGACATTCACTTTTCCTTGACCATTCAGATTACACTCACCACAAATGGTCAAAACACTCGTGAAGTCGTCCTTCTCCAGAGCTACCATTGTTTGCATGGCGCTTCCACGACCAAGACAGACTGGTTAAAGGACACTGCCTCAGCAATTCTCTTTTTGCGTTCTGGTCACACTGTTTTGCTCACAATTAATTAATTACGATGATAACAGTTGTGTTCCACTGAAATAACTTCGTTTATCGTGAGCGACATTTGAGGTCTTGTTTGAGATTTTGAAGATTAGTCTTCCTGGGAAGTGCTCAAGAAAAGATCCAGTAAGGTCGATGTGGTTCGATATATATTTATCTCTGACCATCATTATGGCATTTTGGCCAACGTTTCAGTCTGTGTGCCCATAGGTTATGATCAACCTCGTCAGTGAGCATCTACTTATTCGGACTGACTGTCTCCGCTAAATACCGTCGATCGCAAACGTGTTTCGTGGTCTGGGGATTCGATCCACGTGAAATCCGGTTTCTTTTCATACCCGGGAAACGATCATTTGAACGGTCGAATTGTCTGATTGGTTGTTGGGCAAGTCGGTTGGCAGATTAATGAATACTGGTGTTCGTTTACGGCAAATAATTATAATCTTTTTCGATATGGAGGTGTAGGTTCACACAAAAAACAACGTAAACGCGTTGAATTTTGTAGTGACAATTGTGTACGTTTATCTAGCAAGCGGGGAATCCGGCAACACACCCAACAGGTACAGTCAAAAATCCTACAGGTAGCTCGCGAGAATAAGATTTTTCCAAGTATATACGTCGCCAGAGAAAAACTGAGCCCTCAGCGCTTTCTTTGCGGTTTCCCGAGGGGAAACATCTTCCATCCCCCAAGTGGTTACCAGGTGTTCAGAGAATACTACTGATCAGTCTACAGTGTGCATCTGCCATACTGGCATCCAATCCTCCCGCGGAGACACTTCCAATTCCCCCTCCTGACAGCTGACCTCCCTGTGTCCGACGTTCAGGACCTCTTGCCTAAGATCAATCCCTATAGTGTACACATGACGTCATGGGGTCAGAAGCGATCCAGCCCCGGATCCTCAAAGAAACGGCCCTCGGTTTGGCGGTGTCTCTCTTCAATCTGTTTAAACAGACACTTCGGACAGGTACTCTTCCGGAGGCATGGAAAGAGGCCACTGTCTCACCTATATTTAAAACAGACGATCGTCACTCTCCTGCTAGATATCGGCCGATCAGCCTTACCAGCATCCCATGCAAGATAATGGGGAGACTGTTCAAACGCACCATCTTTAAGCATTTCTTATCAAATAACCTCTTCTCTTCGACTTAGCATGGCTTTCTTCCCGATCGGCTATGCATAACCAATACGTTAATCTTCATGGATAGCCTAATGGAGGCCAAAAACAATGGTCATATCTCGGACGCTATCTTATTCGACTTTGCCAAAGCCTTCGACCGTGTCCCACACGGTCCTCTGGTACATAAACTAAAAGCTCATGGGATCTAAGGAGAGGTTCTGCGCTGGATTACTTCCTTTCTTGGTAACACGACTCAGAGAAAAAGCCGGTTCAGGCCTTTCGTCTCCATCCTCAGCCTCTGTGGGAGTCCCTCAAGGATCAGTATTTGGTCCATTGTTGTTTCTGATATACATCAATGATCTCCCCGAGTTGATCTCAAGCAACGCTCTCCCTTAAGCCGACGACTAAGAAATCTGGAATGCCTGTGACCCCAATCTATTGCAGATTGACCTTGACCGTATTAAGTGCCGGTCAGATGATAGGATTCTCCCTCTGAACAACAGCAAGTGTGCGCACATGTCATCATCATCATCATCATCATCATCATCATCATCATCATCATCATCATCATCNATTTGGTCCATTGTTGTTTCTGATATACATCAATGATCTCCCCGAGTTGATCTCAAGCAACGCTCTCCCTTAAGCCGACGACTAAGAAATCTGGAATGCCTGTGACCCCAATCTATTGCAGATTGACCTTGACCGTATTAAGTGCCGGTCAGATGATAGGATTCTCCCTCTGAACAACAGCAAGTGTGCGCACATGTCATCATCATCATCATCATCATCATCATCATCATCATCATCATCATCATCATC
>QNGE01000204.1:262664-287207 GCA_008508345.1 Paragonimus westermani
GTCTCAGCGCGTTGACTTCGTATATTATTACCGACCCTGGAAAATAGAGAGTACAGAGAGGCGCGTCAAGCTAGCGAGGCACGGAGCGAGTTGTGTGTTAGCCCCGGGACGGATGTTACAAAATGGGTAGCTTGACTAAAACAAAAGTAGGTACAAAATCAAAATCATAGAAAATGTACAGATGAATGCGTCTATCAAAATATCATTTATTATAGTCGCTACAAACGCAGACATCAGTGGTCAAATATTTGAAGGCGGTTCATGTCTTCTACCCTGAGCGGCCAGGTCTCGCTGCCGTAAAGTAATACGGCCCTCACCGTTGTCTTATATACGCGACCTTTTAGCTTCAGAGAAATACCCCTCTGTCGCCAGAGATGCCTCAAATTAGCGAATACCGCCCTAGCCTTAGAGATACACGCTTCTATTTCATCCGCTACACCTCCTCCACTGCCGCTCATACTGCTTCCGAAGTATTCGGCGGAACGCGAAATAGCATCTAGCATTGTTTGTGCCGATTGAAAGTTGTCAAACAGCAATGCCTTGTCGTAAGCATAATCGAGATCAGTCAGTCTTTCACCAGGTAGGAGGTCCACGCCGGCATCTTGTGAGTGCCGCAGATAATCCTCCATTATTTCGTCTATGACGTCACTCGGAGGTGACTCCGGGAACCTATTCGTGATACACGGTGCACAAAGTGTAGTAGATATCACGAAGTAGACCTCAAGAAAACCTAGGGATTTGGCTGTCGCCTGGTTTGTCCTTCTCTTATCACCAGCTGGCCGCCAAAAGGGGTTTTATGACTCTTGGGATGGTGAAATAACCTTCCCTCGTTAGACAAGCGCGCATTTCACACGCTTTACGGAGTCTTCATAAGACCACTGCTCTAGTATGCTAATCAAGTCGTCTACATCGGTTTGAAGAAGGACATACTCGCCACTGAACGTGTCCAGCGAGTGGCCACCAAAATGGTCACTGGCTTACGAGTCTCTATCAATGAGGTTAGCGAGGAAACTGGATTCGCCACGTGCTGTCAAGCCTCGGCTAGTAAAGATCGTGCTATTGCCATCTAATTTAACCGTAGACATTGTCCTAGTGGCACACAAGCTGCCTGACGACACCGAGGCTCGGGTGTACCCCGATATAGCATGAGCCGAATGCCAGAGACGCAAGCTCTTTTGGAAGGAAATGGAAACCGCCGACCGGTCTCGTAATGTTATCAATAGGAGTGTCTCCGATCCAATTAGCGACGACCTAGTACACGACAGGAATCGGTGGCGATTCCTGTCAACTGCACTTAAACTCACTAACCTTCAAGTTCAGCCTATTCACCGCATCCTGCGTCCTATGTCGGAGCAGGGCGAGTCTCGACCACGACTTCTCAAAATTATTGTCACTTCGCCTGAGGTGGCATCGCACATACTGGAGCAGTTCCGCCGTCGACGTCGCCTTACCCCTGGCGAGATTTTGTTCCACCCCGATCTTTCTAATGAACTAGATTTATGAAAAGCCAGTCGCCTGCTGGTGCTTATTGAGGATTTGATAATTTCAAAAAAACTCACAACAGGCTGCTCTTATGGCTCTGGCAACCTCCAGCAATGTTGCGTTTTAAATGATTTACCCCATACCAGTCCCAGAAAAACGTTCATTTGTTTACCATTAACTCTGTAAACTGCATGTACATCAATGCGCTTAACTTAATGAATAATTTACAAAACCCCGGATTGTTACCATGACGGAGTCGTGGCTCAGCACTTCCTGCATTGACTCTGACCTAGCTCTGGAGGATGCAGTTATCTTCCGCGTGGATAGAACTGAAGGTAGACTAGGGGAATAGGCCCTCTATGTCCACACTCCTCTTCAGGCCTTCCTCCTCAACAGTTAAGTACTTGCTACGATTCAAGGAACCGTTTGGTTCTCGATTCGCCTAAATTGTTCCGATCGTTGGCTAGCAAGGGTTCTCTGTCGTCCACCCTCTTCAGACAATTCAAAAGACGAGCTCTTATCTGGTTTGGAAGTTTTACCAACCCTAGGACTTACTCATATTTTCTTAATGGCTGATTTCAACTTACTTGAAACTAACTTTCCGGAGTTCTCATACTCAGGCACTGAAAATTCTATGTCTGCACGATGTTTTTACACAATCGAAACATTGGGCTTAGCAGAGCACGTCTGCGGTTTCACTCGTTGGCTTACTGGTCATAATCCGTCGCGGCTGGATTACTTATTCACCAATGAAGAGTTGACGGTCGACAACCTTGCAGTCACTGCACCCCGCGGACTCAGTGATCACGCGGTCGTTTCATTCGACTTTATTTGCCGCACGAAGCTAATCAGCTCAACGACTGACAATCGCAGAAACTTCCGGAAAATGGATGTGGAGAAATAACGGGGCTACCTAGAAACGCAGTCTTGGGTCAGCTTCACTCCCCTTCACCCTTTAGATGGTCTGTGTGAGATGCTTACTACCATCCATTCCGCAGCCGTTGGTGAATCTACGCCATTATCAGGCTCCAAACTTAACAAGCCCCCAAGTCAAATACACTCTAGTACACTCAAGCTTATTCTGAATAATCGGTATGCTTGGACGTGCTATCGATTATCGGGATCTGAAGTTGACCAAAAAATATACGCTGCCTTAAGGAATCGGTGTACATCGTTAATTCGACATGGCCATCTTCATTATCAGCAACGCCTTACGGAATGCTTCGTCGCTGGTTCGAATAGGCTCTTCCGATTTGTGGCGTCGAGTCGCAAAACGAAAGCTGGAGTTCCGCAACTCTTAGGCCCATCTGGTCCTACCACCTCTGATACGGAGACCGCTGATCTCGCTGAGTTTTACAGCAGTGTTTTTGTGGAGTCACCATCAGTTCCTCAGGTTCGTCTTGACACTGTGGATACGTCCTCCACGGCGGTGTTGGCTAAACTCAAGTACCTTAGGGACAGCTCTCTTGGTCTCGATGGTATACTTCCCAAGGCTTCGCAGGGAGTGGCGGAACAGTTTGCTGACCCCCTTAGCTTACTGTCCACACAGTCCGTCTCCTAAGGTACAGTACCCAGCAGCTGGAAACTCGCGAGTACTACACTCGTTTTCGAGGGTGGTAGACGTAATTGTCCCAGTGATTACAGACCAATTGCTTTGCCATCAAGCGTCTCAAAAATTTTAGAGGCGCTTGTATGTGACTCGCTTTATAAGCACCTCACTTCTCGTGAGTTCTTCAATACACAACACGTATTTCGAAAGGGCCGTTCTTGCACCACAAATCTACTGCTTGCCACCGATCAGTTAACCAAAGCGGTTGTTCAGGGCAATGGAATAGACGTCGTGTATCTCGACTGCCAAAGTATTCGACCACGTGGACGATGCTGTTTTGATCGGAAACCTTTTCCATTATGGGGTACGGGGCAATCTTCTTCAATGGCTTGAGTTGTATCTTGCCAACCGTCTGTACATGGTACGCGTTAATGGTAAATCATCTACCTGCTGGCCTAGTCTCAGTTGAGTGCCCCAAGGTCCAACTACTGGCCCCCTATTATTTTTGATATTTATCAGAGATCTTCCCCTTTCAATCACTTCCGCGTCTTTGCTATTTCCTGTCGATGTCAAAATTTGGCGGGCCATCAACAGTAGCGAAGGACGTGGACACTGTTCAATCGGTCACGAGTGAACCGTCTTGAGTTTAATACTTGTAAGTGTAAAGTGCACATTCGCATCTCCTTGAACACCACGTATTACCACGACGGGCGCCCGCTTCACACAGTTCATATCGCGAAGGACCTAGGAGCTACTGTTTCGCACAGTCTCTCGAGCTCTGCGACCGCCGAAACAAATGCAGAAAAAGCTAGTAACAACTCGACGTTATTAAAACGTCTGTTCGGTCACTTCAAACCCAATCGTTTCCAGCTTCTTTGCAACAGTTTCGTTCGACCGCATCTGGCGAATGTAACTGATCTGGCCACCATTTCTGCAAAAGAACAAGTTACTCGTGGATACGTCGAGCCACTAAGGCAGTCTGGAGTCTGAAGACTGGGCCGTACGAGGAGAGGCTGAAGTCTTTGAACATGTACTCCTTAGAATATCGTGGGCTTAGAGGCGACTTGGTATTGATCTTTTTGATAACGAAGTCCCCTAGTCATCCGTGCGGTCTGATGCTAAACAGGGGGAATAGCCTGATACTGATAGAGCGCTTTTGCAAGGCTTGGAATGCTCTACCAGACCATGTTGTTTCTGCTAGCTCTGTAGCAATTTTCAAGGCTCGCTTTGACTAACATCTATTGCATCAGTTCGGATACTACACCATTTTCCCCATTTCATCCCATTGCTGAGAATCTTGAGATCCTACGCGTCGAAATACGGAACTCTCAAAGCTTCATACTTCCATTCACAACCCATTGAACCATTGACTGAATTATGTGGCATAGCTTGCTGATGTGTTGTTGACGCCATCCTAGTTTACGTTTGTGTAAGTGGTGTGTATGGCTTGCCGGGCCCTTGGCTCATGCTTGTTTGTGTTCCCTTTTACAGGACTGTTGTTGAGACTCCTACTTCGGAAGAACGCTGTTCCTCGGTGCGTTCACATTGCCTCGAAGTTGGTCCACAAGTGCAACGGATAATCAAAGCGGAAACGGGCGACTTGCATGCTACAGGCTTTGCGGATATACTTTTCGCGGGCACCAGGGGGAAAACGCTTTCAGCGATTCTAACCCATTTTTAAACGTCCCGCCGATGGGCTTGTTCGAAGTTGTTCCAATGAACCCCGTTTTCTGTTTACCACAGCACACTGTCATTTTAGTTTGTTTACAATACTTTCGCATAATTTATCCGCTGCTCGTGAATAAATCGCTTACAGCTGTATGGGACACGGAGGTCTGGAAAACGCAAGTCTGCGGGTTCGTCAATCTTCGTGAATCCTCACATACTCCTCGTATTACACTCGTATTTAACACATCCACAATGGCCCTCTTCGATTCAAGACCCTTTCTCCGACCAGCGCCCTTATTCTATCTTAACGAAAAGCGAGTCACCTGCAAGTCGGATGCTTTTCTGTAGGTGTAAACAGCCGATGAAATCCATGAAAAATGAAAATTCACCCGCCAAACTTTGCGCTAAATGACTTTGAATTCGGGCGCCATTTAGGTTTGAAGATACAAGTTGTTCTGTCTTATTTCTCTAACAGCCTAATAGTTAACAATAGACGTAAGCCTTTTTTTCATGCCTTTTGCCGCAGCTTTTTCCTCTTTTCTGTAACTGTGTACTATGCTGTTATTGTCGTGTAGCTTATTTAGGTACTGTCATAGCTCGCTTCCTATTTCTTGGCTGCAGCCGCTTATCTTTCTTGCAGAATGGTCAGACGATCCAGTTTCAGCTCGTGTACTAAGTTTGTCCGTGTAAAGGGCCGTGCGCTACAATGCTTTTGCTGTAATGCGTGATTTCATATTTCCTGCCTTGGTGTCCCTCCAGTGATGTACCACGCACTTGGTGCAGTTTATCTGGTTGCATTCAGCTGAACTGCGATAGCCGTCGTTCCTCCGGGAAGCTATTTGCTGGTCAAGTGGGTACCATCGGCACTTCGATAGCCGCAGCTAGCTCACCGGCATGCAATAGCAGCACGCTTCATAACATCACCACCAGCGAGCACCACCCTACTTAGGGTGTGACAACTCCGTCTGAACGCAAGCCAAGTATTCAAAAAGGACCGTATGCGTCATTAGTGACCGGTATCCAGGAGTCGTCACGTTCAATAGGCACCAGCATGCCTGTCGTCAAAACAACATTCTGCTGCCCGGTCAGACTCCGTTATAGTACACAACCTTCCAGAATGCCTTGATTCGTCTCTCCGGCTACGCGGTGAAAACTACTACAAACTTTGGCTCGCTCTTTGTACTCAAATGCAAATCAAACGTCGATGTCCTATTTCCATTACCCCTCTTGCATGGAAGCTCGATTCACCGCATGTAAACAAACTGAGGCTGATGTGAGTTACCCTTGGAGGTGCTCTGGAAACTAAGGAGGTCCTCACAGTAGCATTTAAACTGCGCCCCTTTGGCGGCGCCGTAGTTTATTCTGACGTGCCTTGGACTGAGCGACAACGGAGAAACGAAGCCACGAAAAATGTGGTCGCTGTTGACCGTTCCCGCAGCATAATTATCAGAAGTGTGCCTGATGTATGTTGGGACAACACCGCGCACGATAGTGGTCAGCGAAAATTTCCTGCATCTGCCATAAAGCTAGAAGGCGTGCTTTTGCAGAACATACTACGCATTCCATGCTCTGACCGAACCCCAGCTGACTCCTTACCACGGCTGTTGAAAACTACCAAGACTGCCCCCGAGAAAGCTGAATATGATTTAGAACGTTTCCGCCACGGGCGCCATAAATAAATGTCTGCGTGGAGACTCTGTAGATCTCGGCAGGCAAAACTGCAGAAAAAGAATTCATTTGTACTAGGGCATATTCGGACACTTCTCCCCTTATCACAGCTGTAGGATGTCGCCTTTTGGGTTTTCGTCCATGACGGTACGTCGTGTGTAATGACAAGCATTTTCCCGCAGAATTACTTCTCTTCCCTGTGAACTCCTTCTAGTTTGTTTGCTTGTTTTCTCTCGGTTTTGTGTGTACTGTTTAATCTTCCATTTTGTTGAGTAATCTCATTTTCAGTGGCGGTGCGAGTTGTGCCCGTGGGCATGGTTTAACGCGGACAATGTGTACGTGTATGTGTTGTATTAGATAAGAAGGTGAAATAGGACGGAGTCTGACGACACTTAACCATCGTTTGTGCAGAACGCCCGAAATAAAGATTGTGTAGACAACTTTGTATACATGTAGACAAACCTATAGTTCACAGGTGATTTTAAGGCAGCTTCTATGTGACTTTCACTCTTGTCTACTTATTATTTTCACTTTCAACGCGTGCAGTCCAGTCAGCTATTAACAGCTTTCATGCTCCTGTGCCCTATTAGATAGCACTTCCACCACTTTTCTGTTTTACACATTACGCTTCCAGGCTCTGAATATCTAGCGCTCTTCGTGACAGGTTTATTTGTTACCTCTGATTTTCCGGATTACGACAGCTTCCACATTTTCTGACTAACCATAACAATTACATTCCATTTTTTAAACACTTGCTGATATCGCTATCATTCGATACTGGTAGCTTTTTGTTTCCCTTGTATTATTTTGAATCACTTGCCTCTCAGTTATCCAGTATTCTTTTGCGTTTCCCTTTTTTGAGATTGTGTTTTCATAGCACTTCTCAAGTGGCGTAACCCATAGAATATGTATGCATTCCATTCATGTGATCCATATTTGCCAATTTATTGACTTTGATTTTGTCGCTTTTTGTTTCAGCCTCTGATGCGAGTTAGTTTTCTCGAATTACTGCCTATGCGCGCTACACCACATTACATATACCTGGTCGTATTGTTTATCCAGCTTCGCATTACCCATTCGAAAAACGCCCCTTTGGATGTGGTTATTTTTGGAGTAGTTGCCCATGATTCATGGGATTCTTGGCAATTTGATATAGCCAACGCAACTACTAATGTGTGTTTTCTTTCATTTTTTGAATGTCATCTAAGCAATTAACACCACACAGGACCTAGTTGTTCGTATACACGTGGAAGTGATTAATGCCTCAAAACGCTATCCACTGTTAGTTGTTATCAAGCAGTCTCACGAAGTATCATCATTTGAAGTTCCAATTGTTATAAATGAACTGTAGGCATCTTTTATTATTCAGCTTCATAGTGTGATCTGATTCAGCATAGTTTACAAGAATGTTAGTCGAACCTTGTGCCCGATTCCTGTTCATCCCGGGTTTTCGTCTAATCTTATCGTGGAACTGTCAACTTTTGCTGCAGAACCTATAAGCTACAGATTTCTTGCTGAGTCGATCTTCCATTTCGATCTGGAGTGAGTTTCTGCACTTGCTATAGTTTTGTTACTCTCCTTCGTCTCATAGACTGGAGACATCCCTACAGCTCACTATCAGACCAGCTCAACCGATGTATTTTAGATATCGATTCCCCATAGAACTGGGATCGGTTGCTGTTAGGGTCGTGTCAGATGATGATGTCTGTATGATCTTATCTCTCCAAAATTTGCAGGTAACGAATGCTTTCTTAGTTCGACTCGTTCCATCTTATTAGTGTCCAATCAAGGACAGTCCTGATAGTGTTCAGAACGCGGGATTGTATCAGACGGTTACCAGTCTCGGGGCGATTTCTACGAATGTACGTGAATCCTTTTTAACATATTCGGTTCAGGCCCAGCAATATCCCGGTGGATTCTTTGTGGTTCTGGTATTGATGGCAACTGACTATGTTTGCACAGGAATGGAGCGTTTGGTGCCATTTCCTCCAGGTAAGCGCTTTGTATTTTTGTAACCTGTTGTGAATAATCAGATTCGACGACACAAACGATTAATCTTGAATCAGAGAGAGAAGAGTAGGAGGCCCGTGTGATAGGCTTTATTCGTCTAACAATTGGCGTATGACAGCTAAAATGGGAAACGTAAATGGATTACCAACTCAAGGATGAAACATGTAGCACAGAATATTATAACATTCTCCTCCACCAAGAACTGTGAGCAGACAAAATAGTAGGTTACAGGGGAAATAATTGAACATGTGTACGCTGATCGATGAAATAATATTTGTAGTGAGCGCCAATATGTAATTGGTTTATGCGTCTCTGTTTCTCAGACAATATAGATGAACACGCTGTTGTTGTTTGGTTACCGTTCCAAGATTACATGAGTGATCATTATTGGGGGAATCATATGCTTCAGTGTTGTGTATGTCAGCTGAGGTCTCTTCGACAATCCTTGCAAAGGGGTCTGAGACATGACTTCTCCCTTGGGGGCCAGTTGGTGAACAGAAACTGTTCCCTTCATGCCATTAGGAAGGCGAACGTACGCGTACTGTGTATTACACTGAAGTAATTCAACTTCGACGAGTGGGTCATAATTAGACTCTGGTATTCTTCTTAAACAACATCGGTCCAGGTTTAGTGAGCCACATCGGGAGGGTTGTTCCGGAGGTCGACCTTCGGTTGTAGAGGAATGATCTTTCATGTGGTGTGGCATTAGTTGCGGTACACAAGGGTGATCTGACAGAGTGCAAAGCATCAAGAAGAACAAATTCCCATTGATTGATGGCCAAGTTACGAGATTTCAGGGCGAGCAACACAGTTTTCCAAAGCGTTTCATTCGAACGCTTTACTTGCCCGTTTCACTTGTCGCGACTCCCCTTTCGTGAAAAAACTGTTGAACATTTGACGACATGAACGACGATCCACGATCAGAATGAATGTAAGCCGGAGTACCAAACAACGATAACAACTGACAAAAACATTTAATAACGATCTCACTAGTCTGATCAGGACATGCAGAAGCAAAAGGAAATCGAGAATATTCATCAATAATTGTTAATAAATAACGATTGCGGGTTGTGTGGCTTTTATGAGCTCACCTCGAGCTTTCGAGAAAAAGGAGGTTTGATTTCACAGCATATTGAACATTTGGCAACAACGCCTCGAACTTCTTCCACAGAAAAGGGGAGGTTTCTGGCGCGGACGAAGTGCATCAAACGAGAAACGCCGGGATGACAAAGCGATTCATGTAGTCCTTTCAAGTCGATATTTGTCATTAGAGCCCCGCAACAATTTCGCGAGAGTGCATCTGCCGCTCGGTTATCTTTACCAGGTCGATATACAACATCGAACTTGAATGGCGACAGTTCCAGTTTCCAACGTTCAATTTTATCGTTCTTAACCTTCCCTCTGTGCTGATAGCCGTAGATGAAGGCGACGGAACATTAGTCAGTAACAGGTTTAAAATGGTTGCGAAGTAGAAAGTGTTTCAATTTACGTATGGATTCCACGACAGCATACGCTTCCTTTTCTACGGCGGGATGGTGTCGCTCACTGGACGACAGACTACGCGAGAAGAAGGCTACCGGTCGACTATTTCGATTCAGAATGGCTACGATGGCCACATCAGAGGCGTCTGTCTCGACAACCAAAGGGGTATCGTACTGAATAGTAGAAATAGCAGCTTTGCATAACTCGTCTTTCAGACCCTCGAAGGCTTCTCTAACTTCAGTGGGTAGGGAGAATGTGGTATTGTACGCAATTTTGTGAACTTTATCAGAGAAGTGAGATATCCACCGTGAGTAGTAAGCGAGTAATCCCACTAATTCTCGCCGAGGTTTCAGGCGATCAGGATCCGGTTTAACACGGTTCTTGGATACCTCATAACCTAGAAGTTTGATTTGTTTGGCGGCGATGATGCTGTTCGATTCATTGAAATTTAATCCATATTTTCTGGCCACGTCTAGGAACTTTCGAAGATTGAGGTCATGTTCGACGGAGTTGGTTCCACATATTGTAATATTGTCAACGTAAACAAAGATGTCCTTCAGTCGTTCGCGTGCTATTATTATTGTCAATAGTCCGTTAAAAGCAAGCAACGCCATTCGTCACGCCAAACGGAATCCGACAAAACTGATATAAACGTCCGCATGCCTCAAAAGTCGTAAAGGGCTTTTCTTCTCGGATAGGGATCTGATGATAAGCACTCTTTAGATTCAGAGTGCTGTAGGTGTTGTACATAGCGATGCGTTCAATCATTTCGTCAATTTTTGGGAGAGAATAAGCATCCAAGAGGGTATATTTGTTAATTGTTTGACTGTAGTCAACTACCATTCTTCTCTTGTGCCCGTCGTTAGCGAATACCGAGAATTGAGCTCTCCAAAGGGAGGAGGATGGCTCGATAACTCCTTCAGCAAGCAAACGGCGAATTTCATCGCGTATAAACTTTTCGTCAGCTGGACTGTGCCTTCTGGATTTTGTTGCAGTGGGTTTAAAGTTTCGCATCAGGTTTTGGAAAAGACGAGGAGGTTCGATGTGAGCTGGGGTCAATGAACAGAGTGAAAATGGTGGTTTTGGCCCACCTAATGTGATTTTAACACTTTTATGAGGTTTAAGAAAGTCGTGACCAACAAGAACGTCTGCACATAAATGCGGTAAAACTGAAAGCTTCACTCCTTCATACACAGCACCTTTTTACCTGATCGACCTCAGGACGTGGCCTCGCGTGTCACTCGACAGAGTGGTAGAGGCCATTGTTATCTTGTTACGAGATATGTGAACCTTTCAGTCATTCTGCAACACTACGCTAGACGCAACATAACTTTCATAACTGCCAATATCTATCAAAGCTTGTAAGCGAGTTCTGTTAACTTCGAGATCAACTACAGCATTCAAAATACACTCCGAAGCCGCCGCTGTTGTGGCAGTCGAAATGGACGGTCGAGTGATAGAAGAGCAGGGCTGTCGGTTCTGGGACATCAGACAGACCTTTTGAAAGTGCCCCTTTATTCCACACCCTTTACATAACGCATCCCTAGCAGGGCACTTCGAACGGGGGTGTTTGTCATACTCACAGAAGAAACATTTGCCAGTCAATTATCTGGAGGCTGCCACATTAGGCAATCTTGTAATATTGGGCGAGTTCTCTGAGACCTCGGTTGCAACCGCGTAAGTGTTGGTCGGAGTGGACTGGTATAATTGAGACTGTTTTTCCGCCAATTCAAGCGATCTGGCCTGATCGAAAGCAGCATGAAAATTCAATGCTCTTTGTTCCAACAGTCTGTCGAATATGGCTAGACAGTAGACCACTTATGAAAGCGTCTCGGATTGCATCGTCTAGATTCTGCTCGGCTGTAGTGGCTTTAAAGTTACAGTCTTTCGCAAGTGACCTCAATCTTTGTGCAAATTGGTCCAGCGTCTGTCCACCTTGTCTACGGGTCGCTAGCAGATGTCGAGCGAATACTTCATCCTTGGGTTTCACATATCGGTCCCGTAGTATGGAGACCGCATCGTCATAACTACCGCACTCGGAGATATACTCATAGACCGAGGACGAGATGTAATTGATCAACGTAGTCAATTTGTTGAGATGAAAACTGTCAATAGACGACAAGAAATTAGTGAACGTACAGAACCAGTGATTCCATTCATTAGAAGCGTTAACTGCGTTAGGGTCGACGTCAAACCTCTCAGGGCGTAGGATCCGTTCCACCACGTATTTTTTTAGACGAATAGATTGTTGTGAATAATCAGATTCAACGGCACAAACGATCAATCTTGAGTCAGAGAGAGAAGAGCAGGAGGCCCGTATGATAGGCTTTATTCGTCTAACAATTGGCGCATGGCAGCTAAAATGGGAAACGTAAATGGATTGCCAACTTAAGGATGAAACATATAACACAAAATATTATAACACAACCTATGAGCCCATTTGGGTGGTGCTGATTCGCAGTACCATCTGCGTCACTGCCCACTTGTTTACAAACTTTGCTAACTTAGTCTGATGCTCAACCAACCTATTCTATGCTCATATTGGCTCACACATGCTAGTTTAGAACAATGCACACGTGCAAGTTTGCCTATAACCAGTTGCTTCCGAATGAGCCTGACCAAACTTCAATTGCCAACCTGAAGTCTGCAACGAGACTCGCATAGCTCAGGACAGCATGTAGAATTGGCTTGATGTGGAAACTGAACGCTAACGCTAACCTGCAGCATTGTCAGTGCCACAGTATTCAGCTTGTTCATTCTCGTTCCCACTATCTATCCGTTAACTATCAGAACCTTTTATTCTTTCTGTTACATTGACGTGATTGCATACGTTGCGTTTTACTCGTTCTGGTAGGTCACACTGGTTATAGCTTCGGCCCTTCTCTCTGAAGCCTTGCCAGACAGGCCAATGGGAGGAAAAGCAGCTTCATCCACTGACTTGTTCGCCACATTGCTGACTGTATATAAGCGCTCAGGGATTGAGAAGTCATTCCGCGAGCGTACAGTAGGAATAGTTCTTCACTAGCAATATCTCTGTTCCGTGGAATGAGAAGAAAGAAGAGCAAAAATTGTACCCTCAACCCTAATGTAGTCCGGGCACCCAACATTTAACTGTCGGCAGGATCCCTCAAGTCAGCATCATTTCACTGCACGGACGAACTGGAACTGTCCTTGTTCTAATCGACCGGCTCACTTATACGGTCTCCACTTTGGAAGTATAGATTTGTGCTGTGCTGCCGAAACGCACATTTGTGATCTCAATTATACCATCCATCCTCTGACTATTCCATCAGTTGGTAGTTTCTTTTCTGGGCCAACCTAGGTGAAGATCACTTTGATCCGTATCACGAAACTGAATTCTAATGCTTGATGATATCTATGTGCCTTGAGTCTTAATAGCTCGATCAACGTCCGTTAATCCAAGCTAGAAATATGTTCCTTATTTGTCACCTGCATATACTCCCGATGGATTGTGGTCCTTGATTTATAATGTCATGTTTGATATCCTGAAACAGACGAACCACTCGGACAATGCTGTGCTTGTTGGTAATACGAACCCCATGATTTACCTATTTTATTAAGAGCAAAAACGGTTTGATGTCTGACAATGGCGTACTGGCAACTGCACTGAGTTGCAGTTGTGTGCACATCACGAACTCTGAATGGAATTGCATATTTTCCATAAAATGCAGCAATACGTATGTAACTGTTTAAGTCCCTGGTAAATGGTGCTTATCAGTAATCCTTTTCGTATTCGAGTGGAATGCCAATACATTGTCCACAAAAGTGTTATTTTTGTCCCCGTCGCATCTATAATACTCACAGGTTTCATAATGCGGTAACTTCTGAAAGGTAACGATTTCTAATTGCGGGAAGATCGGATGAGTTTCGGACCTGACTGCTGGTGTGTCGTCCGTGTTTTCATTTCGCCATAGGCCCTAAACAGTGATGAGGATGAGGATGAGGATGATTTGTCCAACGCCGCCCTCTCTCTTCTCGAACTGTCTCTATATTCGGGGTTTCCCAGTAAAATGTATTAATTCTGTGGAATCGTTGTATGCCCGTTCCGAGTGATGTGACCGCATTTGTTCTGTATCTAAGTTAAAGTTCTATAGGGATGTCCAGTCTCCTCTGTGTTATTTGTTTTGATGCATTTTTCAAGGTACATTCAACGGTACCAAGGATCTACAAGGTAGTAAACTGACTGATTTTCTGTGCACATGCTTCGTTGCTTTACTTGCGGACAGCATGCAGACCATGTGGAGTTGGTTGAATGGTATGGTTGGTGTTCGGGGCGTACATTTTTCACCCTAAGTGTGCGGTCTTGTTACAAGTATGGGTTGGTTTGGGCTCCGTGTTTCTCGCCATTAGCTTTATTGCTTTTATACTGTGTTCATACCACGTGATCTATATTCATTGTTTTCCGTTCCACAGAAGTCCGTCCTGTTCAGTTCATGCCAAACCAGCGTTCGAAAAACGTCACACTGGTTGTTCTGCCTACACCTAACCGTGAGTTTTCCTCCGTGTGCGTTGGATTACGAACAGGTTTGTTATATTTGACCAAAGTTGTTTCTCGATGAGCCCGCACCAAGCGGGATGACTGTTGACCTTGGTCCTACGTATATTTCCAAAAGCCACGAGTGTACGGTCACTATTGCTGCAACCAGCAGTTCTGGTTGGTGTTGGTTGGTTAGTTCCAAAGTTTGTTACGCTTATGTGGATTTTTTTTATCAAGTATGTAACGTTACGTCGATTGGTGCACTAGAACAACTTCACAACAGTACAACATACTGTGAGCTTGCTAAAACCAGCCAGCCTGTTTGCGTAAATTGTTTTCGCCGGAAACACTGTTGCTGATGTGATTGGGTGATAGAATGTATGGTGATTATATTAAACATTAATTTTTGTGTGTGTTAGGCAGCGTTGACCATCCGATCCCGTGCATGACGTTTCACCAGTTTGGTGTAGACGGTCTTTCACTTCCGTGGATCGCCGAATACCTTGAAGACCGGTGTTTGACTGTTAATATCATGCCACTCGACTGGCGCTCCACTGCTAGAGGCTTGTCTTTGCTCTATTCCATGTCTGGCATTGACACAACATTTCAACTTCCGATCACTTCCTCCAAATACGATGTGATTCCTATTCACCACTGGTTACGCATTGGGTAATTTTTAGGAGGCACTATTGTCCTCGGACAAAACAGTCATTTCAAAACATCTTAGCATCTGCGCCTCATTGTGAAAGAGTTTAACACGACATTTAAGATGTTTATGCGTTTGTTTTGGACAATGCCTTTTCTGTCCATTTTGTTGGCACATCCTCATCTTGGGCTGGGTATTCCAACGTGTCAGCCATATTTTACGAAAAATATCCAGCCGCTCAAAAGACCATAACATGGTGGCCCTAAGCGTGTTTCAGCATCCTACTCCTACTCTTGCTCGAAAAGCCTGCTCACACCGGGTCAATTTTTCTAACACGTTCGAAATAGGAGAGTCGGTTTTCCTGAGGCCTGCAGAATGTTCCTTCAACCGTCTCATCTTCTGGGACGAGTTTTACAATTTCTCCGAACCAGCGTCTCCAAAGCCACTTCTTGAAGCTGCAATGCCAAGTGGGTCTTCCGGATTGTGAACGAGGTATGCTCAGTTCGGATCTTTTTGCTTGAATATGTCACTATGACGTCATCATTAAGTGACTTTAGAGGAAGACGTTATTCGTACATTCATGATCCTCATCATTATCATCATCGTAGACAGCAACACATCGGTGGTTTACACTGATGCTTAACTGCCACACAATCATGAAGAATAAAAGCAAACCCTTTGTAGGAAGAGAGGAGAGAAAGAAGTCGAAGGGACCCAACCACTAAAAACAGCTACGTCTATATTCAAACATTCAAAATCAACGTGCCTACATTTTGCAAACAAACAACCGAGGTGTGAGTGAAAGTAAGTACATCCGTGATACTGTTCCCAGTCTCCAAACAACACAACCTTTTGGATTACTCTGAGACTCTCAGACTCAGCGTTTGCAAGATGATAACCGAGGAAAGTAGGCTTGATTCGTGCGTACCTGCTCGTATCCATATCGCACTTCTCTTCCAACATCCTACTGTGGTCTCACTTTCTCTCTGCACTGACTGCGATCCCGTCATCTCATAGACAAGTAGGCTGCAATCTGATCGTGGGTTCGATTCCCCAGCGTGCGTAGTACTGATGAGACCTAGCAAGATCGCAGCAGCTGTTCATCACTTGGAGCAGCATTTTAAACACTTGCCCCACTTTATTATGTTTCATAGTCCTGCGCTGTTTACTATTTCCGAATTGAGCAGGTTCATTTGTATTTCCCTCCGTTTTCCTCATCTTTTACCGGTGATAACACGAGTTATATGTAAATAAGCACTGTAATCTCTCTTTAACCTTTAATATTTGCTTCTAATGATTAAAATAGATTCTTCTGTTGACACAACTATCGGGCTTCGATTCTGCTTCTTCATACAGGTTGGGACTATATCCTGCCAATTTCCGGAGCCTTCAGCTTTTTTCTACTATTCTATTTGGCGGGCATCATTTTTATATGCGTGGATCTTTCTCGGTAAGCTGGTTACTTCTTTCTAATCATCCTTACCTATCAGCTGTGCAACTCGTCGGATCATAGACCTTCCTTGAATTCTGTATTGTTTTTGTTAATCATATTCACAGTGAAGCCACCTCTATATGCTACTCAGGTGTTCATACGTTTGATTGTATGCCCCCGATGATATTGTATATGTTAATGTTCCCGGGTGCTCACATTCTCATATAAACTTTTATCGACTATGAAGATCAATACCTGTGATCGAAATGTAGATTAGGTTTAATGCACTCAGTCGGTTATTGCGTGTCATGTTAAGCTAGACTACTCTCGTCCACTATGTAAATAATCGTATTCATTTTTGGACGAGCGTTCCGTACATCCCATCGGTGGGTATCGTAAAGGTACTCACATGATTGAATTTACTCAACTCGTAACTGATTTTATTTGATGGATACGTGGAATACCAGCGCAATATTTGTGCGTTCGAGCTGGTGGCACCATCCTCATACCTCGTCCCTGTCTCACACTAATTTTTTCATACATCGTGTGGGCGCCCTAAGATCTGTTATTTATTCATTTTTTAAGAATCGGTCCACCCAATCTGCTTATCACAGTGTAGTTAAATACACTTCCTCAATGTGTATATCAAGCACACCGGCGTTACCTAGTTCACGTATTCCGTTTCACTCAGATTGACTCGCCATTCCTCCCATGTTCCCGCACTCTCTTTCTGTAACCTGACATTTCTGGTCATTTGAAATGTTGCTGCCTGGATCGAATTTAGTAACACCAGTCGAAACAAGACAGTTCAGTGCGCTGGTCACCGACTCACAACGGAGCCAAAGATCACAGGATAACAATTGGGATAGTAGGTCCACAGTACATGTATTTGAATCCCAAAAGTAACAGTTTTGCTTTTGTAGCAAATCTGATTAAGTATGTCGATCCCCAACCCAACACTTCTGATAACTGCTATTCTCTGAAGTAAAATAATGGTGACAGATTATTAAATTAGTTGACTATACTTTTGTTTTTTCGAAGATCAAAGCTGATATTTAAAGGGAAAATCCGCATTTGGATAAATTACTAGTTGGTTACTGTCAGGTTGTGCACGGTCACGAGATGTTTAAGAGAGATGGTGTCATTTTCCGGATACCATAAAGGTTGGAAACACTGGAGGATGACTCCTGGGTTCATAAAATAACTGAACCACCTCGTCCGATGTGCCTTTATGGACGATAGTAAGCGCACTTTCCTCATTGATCCCAGAGCAAAAAGCAAGCGTTGGTTCCCTTCCTCCTCTGATCATTCCCTGAGTGTCTTCGTCGAAAGTATCCGGGAAGCACCGGTTCGGTGAACTTTGACTCGACGAATTAAATCCTAACCTTTTTTTGCAAACAATTACCGTTTTGCAACCAAGACCATGCACTGCGTTAAGTACGTTTTCAAGTTGAGATGTAAAGACTCACTCCTCCGTGAACTCTACGCAAAGACCCCTGTTAAATTTAGCTTGTTTCAGATTTTATTATGGCCGTTGTCAAAAAATCATGTTACCAACCATAGGGAACATCGAATTCAAAGCCTATGTGACCAAAATATCACATTTCCACCCTTTCTGAACAAGTCGAGTGAAGAGCGAAACTGTGCTATTCCAAAAGGACAGTTTCTTAGATTCTGTGCTAGCTTTTTTCAGAGTGGTAGTACCGAGTTCGAAGATTCCGACTGAAGGGGTGAAACTTTTTTGGTCACCATATCCATCGTCATATGGCTGGAGAAAGGAATATATATCAGACTGTGGAAGGTGATTCGGTCAGTTTGTTGCTCTGTTTGATGTGTACTTCGGCAATGTCGTTCATACAGTGGCTGGTAGAACCGTGGAAGTGCTGTTATCTTTGTGGGAATAGTTGGAGCGTGTGAATTAGTGTGATCGGCGTCCTCTTTTCATAAATGTGGGTTCACACGGTATTGTGGTGGTTTCGTGGATTTTGAAGATAAGGCCTTAGTGATTTAAGAAAAGTTCGTGAAATTTTAGTTGAGTTAGCACGCGAACCCTGGTAATTAGCTCTGGCTATCTGTCTCTGATTTGATACCAAATGAGTACAGCCCTTGCTCGCAACTTTTGCTTATACACTAGGTGATCATCCACTCACTTAGAGTGCATAATGCAGTTTGTTGTTGTTGATGCCATCTTGATCAACTTGGAACACACTGAAATCTAACAACTTGTCAGAAAAGGCACAGCAACAAATCCGATAAACTATCGTCCCAGTCGTGACTCGCATCAGGTAGTCTAATAACCTCACCGAAGACGAACAACAAACACCAAACAACCTCAGGAAGAATGAAAACACCGTCATCGTACCAGCTGACAAAGGACGAATGACGGTCATCATGGTGGAGAAAGTAAAACAGCTACTCAGAGACACAACCACGTGCTGAATGCGGATGTCACCACAAAGCTAGCCAACAAAATCAACACCACACTAAAGAGACTGGAAGTCACGCACGCAAAAACCAAACAGGAACTCTGGAAAATGCTGCCGGATGTTGAAACCACTGCTCAGTCCTATGGACTACGGAAAATACATGGGTATGGTATCCCACTGCGACCAGTTGCATTCCTACTGAACACACCAACATCCAATCTCGCCAAATACGTATTCAATCGACTACAATATTTCATCGGCGGATGAGACCATTCCATCAGCAATGCCTTGAGATTCTTGATCAAACTGAGAAACGTCAGGATAGAAGAGGCGGCAATAATTTCGTTTGATGTCACAGCGCTGTTCCCCTCCATCGACTTTGCCATGGCCAAGGAAACACCGCAAAGACCGCTGGAGGAAAAATCCCCGCCAGAATGAGTCCTTGAAGCCGCAAAGCGTACGCAATCTAGTGGAACTGTGTTTGTCAACAATTCGAATTCAATGGTCAAATCCATGAATAACTTAAAAGAACTTCAATGGACTCACCCACATTCGCATTCATCGCCTAGGCGGTCATGCGGGACTTAGGGAATATAGCATTGCCAAAGAGCGAGAAAAAACTGTGGATACTATATGTGGACGATACATTAGTAATTCCTAAACGCTCAATTACAGGGGACACACAGGCTACTCAGCAGCGTTCTAAACGGTATTGGATTTACCATGGAGATTGGAACTGACGACCAGCTGCCGTTTTTGTATGTATCAAGCAGCCGTAAATCTGATGAACACACTGGAGAGCTAAGTTTACCGAAAAGAAACACACATGATCCAACTTCTCAGTTCTCGTAGCAACCACGCAGTCTGCCATAAAGGGAGCTGCATTCGAACTCTTTAAAACAGCTGAAACATACTGCAGTACTGTAGAGCTCCGAAGAAGAGAAGAAAAGTATTTGTACCGAGTATTTCTTCGCAACGGATGTCCACGAAGTTTCATCAGACAGAATCTGTTGCGGAAAGAAAGTGATTCAAGCTCCACGAAACCTTCATCAGAACGAATTGTACTGCCATACATCAAAGCCATATCGGAGGTGACCACAAAACTTCTGAGACCACACGGCATCACGCGAGCGCACAAGCCAATAGCAACGTTACGAAGAGTACTGCCAAAACCGAAAAAACAACTCAAGCTTACCGATAGAAGAAGCGTTAAATACGAAAGCCAATGTAGACTGCGGACAACATTACGTCGGCCAAACCGGACGGAACTATCAACATGAATTATCCACCAACAGACACGACCGGTTTTCATTGATCTCTGTTTGTGTGAATCAAGCTGGACACGCCTTCAATCTGAGCACCGCAGAAGTCCTTACTCAGGCAAACACCAGACACCCAAGTGAATTTCTCGAGACTTGGTACTCATCAGCTAGGTTAATCAACGAACACGTGGTGCTGGACAGTATATATAAACCAATGTGAACCAAGGGCTTCATTGGGTTTGAATAGGGCAGATAAAAGACTGAAATGACACGACTTATACTCGAACAGACTTCGCTGCATCTCTACTGGTGTTCATTACACCCGAGTTAAAGTGCACAAGATTCCAAACCACAAAAAAATCACGAAAAGTCAAAGCTTAAAACCGATTCGGTTGCTACCACAGCACCATCAAAATCACAAACAATTATGCCAAGGCCATTGCGATCAGACACCGTCACCCCATTTTGTGCGTTCAAAGAGAGCTGTGATGTTGATGTTGCCTTGGTAGCAACCGAATTGGTTTTGAACTTTGACCTTTTGTGATTGTTTTGTGGTTTGGAATTTTGTGCACTTGAACTCGTCTGCAGTAAACATCAGTAGAGATGCAGCGAAATAAGCTCGAGCGTAAATCTTGTCATTCCAGTTTTTTGTCTGCTCTATTCAAATTTGCATCAGGAAATTGTTGTTTCAAGCTTCAGGAGGTGTAAACGCCGTGAAACACAAATTGCAACAAATCCGAACGGGGCCACTTAAACGGATCGGACCAATGCTCAGAACAGGACAATAAGCTTTCAGTCGGATCGAATTCCAAAAACAAATAAGTGACCCACCACTTCGAAGAACAAAAGTTAGCCAATCAGGTTCTAGGTCAAGGTTCAACGGCAAAAGAAAGCGGGCAATTAATCCCGCGGTGAACAGCCGTAGAAAGTGACCAATCGGGCTTCAGATCAACGTTAGAAAGTGGCCGAAAACAGCCTATGATAATTCAGGTTAAAGTTCGAAATCCACAGGAAGCTATTGGACAGAATTCGGGTCAAAAGGTCAACTCGCCCCGGTATATAAGTGCACGTATCCATCACTTCACGAAACCCCACGCTCAAGCCTATACGGTGAAACACTTACGCACTGATGATTTCACCTCGTTCAGTGATGAAACGCTTGCAACCTAAATACCAAGCTTGACGAACATTCGACTACTTAAATCCTCGACCCGAACGACGAACAACGCCACGACTGTTTTCGATAATCCCCGCTGCACTCGATTCAGGCTTAGTATTTTGTTGCCCACAAACCGGAGTGTGGAATGCTGATTTATATTGCCCCTGGAAGTCAGGTGAAGAAGTACATGTTTAGAGTCAAGTATGTACGGTTCGGCGGTGACGTAGGTACCCCTAATTTACAAAGGGTTCGTTATTCACTTCATGTCTGGGCTTTCTACCTGATCAACTGGAAGAAGTGAGTTGGTTTTTCTGGGCCACATGATCTGATCCACACGCATTTACTGTAGGAACATTTGTCATCGGTTTTCGGTCTGGAATATTTCTAGGTGGTAACAGTCTGACCGACCGATGCGCAGGAATTCACGATATCTTATAATACACCCTGTTGTTCGTTTCCCGTCCAACTTTGTACCCTGCTCGGAACATGATGTCAAATCAGGCACATGGGTGGCAGATCCGTTGCGTTTGCGAGAAAGTCGATAGATTGAGGGATAACAGGCATTCAGCGAAAGTTAACTGAGCGATCGGTGTCTATTGTAAGTACGCCAAGTTACATTCAGTTGAGGGCTTCGGCCGAGTTGACCAACGAACGCTAAAGCACTCGGGTTGTTTGTATTGCCAATGTGTGTGCACGTGCGCGCATGACATATGCGGGCTGATTCCTGGAATCTACCCTCCCCCTTTTTAAAAAAAGTTAAATAATCACATTCGCGACACGTATGTGTATACACGTGCCTACTATTGAACCACACATACAGCTCGTACTTGCTTCTACAGTTGTACACGATTTGGTCATTGAAGTGTGTCCCAAGGATTACGACTTAATGGGCACTCAATTTTTTTAGGTGAGGACGAACAGTACTATGGGCGAAGGCATATCGCTGTTTCTACAGCCCTTCCAGATCTTAGTTCGTCCTCAACTGGCGGTGTGTCTGTTCCCGCTATCTCTAACCTGGTAGGCAACTCCATCTGAGTTTGCGCAGAATATAGATTAGTGCACTACAACCGTTTATCGACTGTTACTTCGCTTGTCTAATCTCGGATGGGATAAGATTTGGTGCACTTTTTACGCACCAGAAGAATCGCACACGGATCCGTCTTTGTGATCGCAGGTCGGTAGAGGTAAGTAGTTGAATGATGGTTTGGGCCCACTGGGCGTACACTGACCACAGCACTAACACGATCGATATTCACACGAAAGAGTCGAATGACATACAGCCTCACTAGCGAATTCCATAGTTGTGCAAATTTTAGCAAACTACTTAAGTCTAAAAAACACTCTTGTTCAGCCGCTAGACCCAATGTTGTGCTCCTAGAATACAGTCGACCTGAACAAAAGTTCACTTTAAGCCACAATGCATGTTTCACGGATAGATACGGCAACAAACTCATATGCTAGTGTGTATTGTTGTATTCGTCTACTGGTCGCTTGTCAGTCCTGTGGTGCTGCCTTTTTTTGGTGTGTTGCACACAAAACGACTTTGTTTTCATCACATTTGCACCTGATCGCTGCGCATTGTAGTCACCCTCTGTCACTGTCACCATATCTACGGACGCTGATTAGTGGCATACAGCTTTACGAGTACTGGTGATATCTCACCCTCAAACCCGGCAACCGATGAACTCATTTGCGTATGACCTATGAGTCTTTACTGATGACTCTGTTTGGAGTCATACTTTTTTGTTGTTTCTACTCTATTTTGCTCTGCCTGTGTATAATAATCCGCTCGGTTTTCTTAATCCATCCTGAACTGTTGTGTCTCTTTGTCATGTAGTTTAAGAATAGTCATCCCTTTGTGTTTGACTTCCACACATCATTTTTAGCGGAAGGTTTGAAAGAAGTCTGCTATTCTAAAACTTTCCCACATTTTGCTAGTTTGCTTGATACTGGTGAGACCAAGATAGGTGTGAGCAGTTTCTCTGGGGTCAACTGAGACCACTTTCTAAAATTTGTCTAGTTTTTTCTGTTAGCCAGTCAGACATAGATGAGCATGCAGCGGTGGCGTTGAACAATTGCACCCGTTCTACGCGCGAGTTTATGTATCCATTGGTTTTATGGATCCCACTCCCACTTGCGATTTGCCACTTTTTTGGTCTTTTTCCACCCCTACATGCTACAAACTGTAGTTGCGTTAACACTCCTTTGCAGCGAACTGAATGTTGAGCTCACACACGGTTGGCGGCATCCGATTCAGATTAGCCTGTCACAGTGACCGAAACCAAAGGACACCTGCGCTCATCCATCACCGCAATTGGCTTGCACTGCACCACTTGCAGTTCCACCCATACACCACATATCCAGTGTAAACCCGAAGGAATAAGACTGGGAGGTGTGCCAGTGGGACCTTTCTGTTCAACCGGCCAATGCTGATTAGCCAGTTGATTGGCTAATAAGGAAAGGAAACTCTTATCTCTCGGAAACTAAACAGAGAGAGAGAGACTGCAATGACGAGTTCTAAACTAGGAAGAAAGATTTGTGAAATGTTATACAAGAAGCGCTGCAGTATAGAAGTGCAGGTTAGTGTATCCCATAGGAATGAAAAGCTCACACACACACTCCAGTACGCACAAAGTTTATGCCTACAGATCCCTAGGAGTTTCCACCATGCTGAAATTGACTGGATTAGGTTCCGACATGGTGGTCAAATCATGCGTTGCTTCTCCGGTCATCGTCTGGACAGTTCGACCGCAGATGACCCAGTGTGTCATTTTGAGACTGTCACCTTTTGATGTGAAGATCTGTATCTTACAGAATGTGTGCACCTTCACTGGTTTCGCTAGTGGCCGTTATTGTTCCTTGTTACATACATGAAGGATGAAAATTGTAACTTCACGTTCCGCTTTGTCATACGCCAATTGAAAGCTTCGGAAATCCTTTCCAAAATGAGGTCATCACTATCACTCATGAACGGGATATAGTTTGCGTATGAAGCGGGCTAGTTTACCTTAGAATAATCGATTTTATTCATTGTCAACCTCTACTTTCTTTTGTTGCTTACCTTCAACCCCCGCATTGCATCTGACAACCAGTCGAAGCCTTTGACCTTTTTAGAGCGAATACTGGTTATGAAATGGTACTATCATCATCATCATCATCATCATCATCATCATCATCATCATCATCATCATCATCATCATCATCATCATCATCATCATCATCATCATCATCATCATCATCATCATCATCATCATCATCATC
>QNGE01000204.1:288898-320833 GCA_008508345.1 Paragonimus westermani
CATCATCATCATCATAGACAGCAATACATCAGTGGTTCATACTAATGCTTAACTGCCACACAACCATGAAGAAAAAACAAACCCTATATAGGAAGAGAGAGGGAAGAAGAAGGGGACGGGAAGGGACCTAACTACTGAAAATGACTACGTCCATATTCAAACATTCAGCATCCAGGTTTCTACACCTTGCAAACAAACAACCGAGCTGCAAGTGAGAGTAAAATGTCATCAGCGAGACAGCTTTCTTACAGATGTTTACACTCATTACATCGAACGTCATTATAAGAAAAATGCCACTGTAACGGACAGATTTACCGTTCTCACTGCTAGGGATAACTACCATTTCGTGTACAGTCCCATTGTCGTGTGGTGCCTTTCCTCGTATCATTGTTACTGCACACGTTCTATAGTTAAACCACTTAACAGCTCCATGCCTCAGGGTTTTGAATGTCTCGTTACAGTACATTGCTGTATTTGCGCTTTCCCGCTTGCCGTTTAGAATGTCGGATAAACACTTCGTTTTGTCAGGAAGACGGAACTGGCTACCGGAAACGCACTCTGCTATTACCCAGAGTAGTTGACTGCACTATCAATTTGGTTCACTTTCGTTCAAACGAACAACATGTGCTACTTCGCTGGTTGCTCCCCTCTGGAGCTCTTTGGACTGGTATAGGTAGTTGGACCGAGTCCAAGAAGCAGACACAATTCGATCAGTCATGTATTTATTTCAAGCCCATCAGTCGCATTAGTAAGAAAGGCTAGTGATTATGCGACTCTATACCGGTTTGTCTGTGGGCTTCACAGGTGTCCCCGAAATGCATCACTGACCATTGTTCTTAATGAAATGCTTGCCAGCTTTGCATACGTGGAAGCTTATCCTCCATTGACCACTATAGAAAATGTTAACGAACCCCACGGCCAATGTATATGCATGAATTACAATACGACCGGTTGTCCTCCGATTCCAAGACAGTAACTGCATCCGTTAGGCGATTGACAATGTGGATGGATACCTCGAGTACTTCAGCTTATCTTGATGATACTATCGGTCGCGATCCTGACCGTTTGACACAAAATCTTTCTGCGGTTCTTACCCGAATCTTGGAGTGAGGGTTCTACTTGTAGACAGATAAGCGCAACATTCTGATTACGTTTCAGGTACGTGGGTTCATCATTGACATGAACGGTTGACGACCAAATCAAGCGAACATACAAGCAAATCAAAGGATACCTCCTGTGTTCGACGTTGCTACACGTTTTTCTATTACTGGACTGGACAACTATTATAGCGTACTTCTACCCACGTACCACACTATCAAAGTGTCCCTTGCTCTTTCATTTACAAACGATGTCAAGTGGGAGTGGTTTTTGGAACGTCGGTTTATCTTCGATTCGGTTAACTTGTTGCCCCCCCCCCTTGAATCTGATGTTGATACGTTTTACTATGTCGCTGGAATTGGTTATTACGTTATCGATGCTGCAATCCTCCACATATTACCGGATGGTTCTGGGAAGGCTGTCATGCACGTTAGCAGGCCTCTGGCACTCCGGCGGAAAAAAACTGGTCAACTCGAAAAGCAATCTCCGCGTATCATCTTCACAATTAAAAGGTTTCCTGTGATGTGTGGATGGTGTTTCACTTTATTAACTGATCGCGAGTAATTGCCAATGATTTTGGGACAAAATGTCTTCATCTAAGTCCACAATTAAATGTTTATAAAAAAAGACGGCACTGCTCACGTGCACATCTTCGTTCAGCCGCACGCCTCATCGCGCTTAATTAGCTTTCTGAGAGTGTTAGTCAGTCGCATGCACTCGGATATCATCTTTGCATTAGCTGTGACAACCGAATTGATCTAGGAAGTAACGAGGTACGATAAAACTCTATAGCAAATCATGACATGCAAAATGGTCCCAGGAGGTACTGGGTGATAACCTACGACAATACTTCTACTGCCAAGAATTGTGAGCTCTTTTGTCATGTTTGCAAGCGAGGTGGTAGTCCCCCCATGAACTTTGTTCGGACATTGCCACGCTTTCACTCCTAGCACCAGAGGACCGACCGGATGCTCTATATACACTAGCCTCAAACGGATGTCGAATTGGCACCGCCGAAATTACTGCGTCAGGCAGCCGCTAAGCCACCAGCTCAGCGCGCTCTACAATCTTGGTCAATCGTTAAATCATGTTTTTCGCTGTTCTGATTGGAAGTAAACTTTAACGAACCCGACACACTGGTGTACCGAAATGCACGGGTGAACCACCGCTCAGCCGGTATGGTACCGTCAGCGTTCATTTGTTCTGTTTGGTTTGGTGTGATCGAACGAAGATGAGTGGTGCTCACAGAGTGCAAAAATGGGTTAGCGTTAGCTCTGATTACTATTGCAAATACCTGTCAGTTCAGTCGTGTTTGGATAATTGAACAGCGTTGTGGTTGTGGCGTCCCTCGCCGATTAGATGTGACGGCAGTGAGAGAGAGACGTTTCTTCCATGGTCTCTCGATTTTCCGCGAGATTGTTTAGCCATGTGGTGCGTGCGTGTATTTGTAGATCAATGAGATGACCGGTCCATTTGGCCATTTCTAGAGAAACTGTGGAGGGAGATTGTTACACGCGTTACACCTACTGCTGACGCGCCCTCTCCTGACGCTGTGCTGGTGCACAAAGCTGTCCGTTGACAAGCTAGGGTCCACTGAAGCCTCACAACTGAAATCCGGTCGACCAAGACAAGCCTACCTCATCGGCTCTGGAAGGCTAGCCAGGCGGTTAGGCTACTGTTTGACTGAAGCTTGACAGCCTCTTTAACCGCAGACCTGTGTCATAGGAGAAGAAGCTGGTCGTGAAGAAGCCGGTCCTCAGTAGCGAACCACCCACACCTTCGATTCCATAACCGCTGAAAACAATGGAGAGTGCACTGGCAAGTGAACAGATTGGAAAGCCGACTGGTTAACTTTGGAGATGCCGGTCCAACTAGAGATCTAATCGGGCTTACATCAGCTTGCTGTACTCCGGTAGACAGTCGGAGGTGTTGTTGGCAGATTGATACGCTACCTTCCAGGCCTGGATCGGATGAGCAACATTCGAAAGGGTTGATAAGAAATACTCGTCGGTTTCTCCTGTATTCACTCGAACGAGTCGAACCGGGAATTTTTGTACTTCAGTCAATCAGTAAAAGTATGTTTCCCAGCTGAAAGCAATGACGAACTCTTACCATTTTTGCAATTGCATACGTACTGCACTGATTCGGGTCAGAACCCTGTTAGAAACTCTCAACGAGCGCCCACTCGGTGAATTCATCGATATCGAAATTGACTGTTATCGCGATCTATTGATGCATGCAAAAGCGAATAGATTAACGAATATTAATGGTTACTAGTGAGTAGTCGGGACTTGGTTTATTTTAAAGTTAAATGTCACCCGCATTTGATCGCAGCTTTCACATTCAGATAGACTTTTCAGCCAGCCTGTTTCGAAAAGAAGCACTAGACTCGAGTTTCGCTCTTATTAGAGCTCGTCGGCGGTGCATATCCTTGCCACGACCGGGATTTGAACTCCGGCCATTCCAATCATGAGGCAACCGTGTTAACCACTGCGCCATTGACCTCACATTAGGCACGACCGAATTATCAAATCTGAACGTCCAACCACTTTCGTTTCGACCATCCCACGATTTTACCCATCCGTTGATGATCTCATTAATTAAGGTTCACTCTGGGGAACGCTCGGCCGGAATGTGGAGCACGTGGCCAGATAGTCGTAGTCTGTGCAGTCTGATTAGTTGACCAATTGATAAACGAATGCAAACAGAATTAGGCTTTGACTGTAGAAAACTGATGGTCTTCACGGTGTATTACACCGTAAAAGCTCAGAAGATAAACTGTGTAAAGCTACTTGGTCCTGTTAGAGGAACTCATTTTTTCCCGTCCAAGACCGCCTCTTTCCTCGAGAAAACGATCCTGTCCAATCATAGTAGGCGGAAATGTTGTGAACATTCGAGAGGTAACCCCCACTATTTTTTTGCCTTTCTGCGTATATTCCGCTGTGCTCATTGGTAGCTTAGTGACCTTAACTCTTTTTTGATGTCTGTCATTCGGTTTTCTGGTTCGAGAATGTTGGTAGGTCACTATGCACTCCATAAGTACCATGCAATTTCCTCCTTGTCACACACGTTCTCGGACCAGAACAAATTTGCTTCTTTGGACTCATCTTTTGGTTTATCTTGGGCGCAACTAACAGAGACCGCCGCGTGATTTTCAGGACCAAGATTTGCCGTGGTATTTATATCAAGGGGGAGAATCCGATTTTCTACCAGTTGTTTTATTATACCGTGGACGAACCAGCGTATTGGGTCAAGGGTTACAACAGATCCATGCTGATGAAGGAAGAATGCGAATTTCTCAAACGTCGAAGATCTGTTACACAACTGAACTGACTTACTTTTACCCAACGCACTAGCGGTTTCTTCGTTGACGACTCACTGTGTGCACATTGATGACGTACCAGTCCGAGGCTACCAACATATTTTCAGCTGCCCTCATCACACTGAGACGCTGTCACGTCACCGCGACCTGCGGCTTACTTGGCTCCTTTATAGACCATATGTTTGAATTCACGGTTGCGCTGTCACTTACTGGTCTTTCGGACGCTTGCTGGTATTTGCGCCCTTCTGGATGGCCCGGCTAGTGATTGCGTCGTCTCGTGATCTATGGTCTATATTGTCACGTAATGGTCTTATTTGACTAACGTCCTGTTGTCACTTGTCCTGACGATTATTGTTTCGTCTATCTGCTTTTAACAGCACAGGTAAAGGTTATTTACGATCGGGTTTTCAGCCATTTCACGTGCGTATTGTAGTCAGTGAGCCTGATTAGACATCAACATAGGTTCGTTTTCTTAAATGTTTTCTGCGTGGGATATCGAAATGTTCGGAATCATGACCGACGACCAAACTCCCAGGGTGCACCGTGGATATACACGATGAAAGCTGCCCGGGTGCACCACGTTTTGTTAGTACCGCGTGGACAGCGTACACAAATAGCGTGGACAACAACGTACAACATCGTGGACATTGTGGCGGCTTTGTGGGCAAATATTTCACTTTCCATCTTCAATTCGCATTCCCTCCAGACATCTTTCAAGATATCCGAAAACGGTGTTAACTTTGACTAATCAACCTCTCCATGCGTGAACAGATCAACCGACAAATTCTCTCCTCACTGGCAACTACTGTTCTCATGCATGGATGTAAAATATTCATTCAAAAGAGGCTGGAAGATAGAGTACTTGCTTGTCGTTATCATCATCAGTTTTGAGACACACATGGTTCATGCTGCAGTCGGTCCTGACAGCATTTCACGAAACAGTCAATTGTCAGATAAGCACACATGTGTAGGGAGGAAAAGTTAAGCGTTAAACACAACAGCGGACAGTTGTGAGAAAGAATAGATCATCTCAGAGTTGCAGGCTCATCAGTTAGACGTTTCCATTTCCGTGAGCGTTTCTGCCTGGCGCTGTGGATAGTTACAGACCCCCAGTTTAACAAGTGACACCTACCAACCTTGTTCAATGGGACGATCGTCACTTTTGTGGCACGTACTCACAGCATCGCCTGGCCACTTTACAACTTCTTCCGGCAGTAGATGGTTGCGTTCAACAGTGTGTGATTCACCAGACTCCCCGTCGGCATGCGGGATGCGTGACTTAATTAGCTTAGACTGCATTTTTATTACACTTCTCAGATATGCACCGGTAAACTGTCGCATTGCTCGATCCATCAGCCCATACGTGATATAGGCTGTCTGATTGAGATAGCACTCGTCAAGCACTTGGAGTTTTTGTACATCTTCCCCACAATTGGGCCAGGCATCCGATCCCTGTAGCGAAACTGAGCGCACGCATCCATTGCAAATCACTCGTTTAATCCGCAACCGTAGTCTGTGCTGCGCCTCAAATGATGATGCTATCGGATACGCTACATGCCTTCGCTATCTTCATAAACGCATCCTCAAAAATAATACAAATTGAGAAGACACTGCGGAGATATACGAAACGATCTGCACTGTCTAGCGACCGCCTGTGACAATAAAGAAGGAGCCCTTGGTTTAGTTGACGGCGCTGCATTCTGGGACTATGCTAAAGATTAATGTGCTCGAATAAATTATCCTCATCCTGAAAGCAGTTTACCGTCAGACTTCGGACCAGGTTAGGGCTTAAGGCTGCATATTGCCGACCTTCTGTCCCAAGTGGACAACATTGTCCGGCCTCTCCTTTTCTGTTTAACCTCACAGTAGACGAGACCCTGAAATGCTCCTCGATAGCGTGCAAATGTGATTATAATAGACGCTTTTTCGGGCACTCAACTTCGAGAAAGGGCATATTGACGATATTGCTCTAATCTGTGAGAGTTCTTGGGGAAGCCCAGAGAGTTTAAGACAGATTAGAGGCTTTAGTTCGTCAATTTGGTTTGACCTTCGCACCTAATCGAGGAATACATGGCAACTGCATCAGATCTGGTAAAATCTCCGATGAGATCACAAATCGCATGGCCAAATTTCACACGGTGTTTACCAACTTACACCATCTGCGGTGTCAGCATAGCCCCAGTCTTTTTATGAAATGCTGAATGTACAATGCTATTGTAAGAGCTGTCTTATCGTGCGATTAAGAAGCCTGGTTCGTGCGTGCAGAGAATGTCTGCGAGGTCTGCTTTCGAACATCGGTATTACCTAGACGTTGACAGTGTGTAGTGGGAACACGTCAGCGGCAACAGGGTTCGCCAACGTGTCTTTGGGACAGATAAACTTTGTCGACCGTTGAGCGTAAGGATCTCCACTCACAGTCTTCCTCGGCTAGGCCGCACGTTACAACTGTCATCTCGCTGCTGTCCCCTCTGTGCCTTCTTTGCGGATAATGAGTTAGGCGGAAAACGACAGTCTGGTCGCGTGTGTATGACTCGGGTTTGGGGTGTGAAGGTACTGACACTGAAGCTTGCTTCAGTAAGGCCCTTCTAGTCTTCTGGCTAGTTTCCAAGGGACAACGAGCACTTTTGACCGAGGCGACTGTCTTATGTGGCGAAGAATGGAAGTCGATGGCGCTTGTATTGCGAATACCAGTATATATCGGTGCATTTTTTTCTCCCTCTCCATCTTTTTCCCTCAGCTTTTACAGTTCTATTTTCCCCGTATATTATGGCTTTTTTACCACATCACATGATCATACTTCATTTAGCATCTGTCCTTGGTGATGTCCGATTTGATTTGGTCCCGAAAACATTGACCATTTACTGAATTCCCACTTTGCTATGCGCAACTTGCGCACAGATCACACAGTACCAATCGTGTATGCCGTCTTCGTTTTTAATTGAACTAACTCTGCATTTTAGTAAGCAGTATCACACACCATAACGTAAATTATTCTCTTTTGCTGAAAGCCTACTGTACACACCACTGGATTTGTAGCAGAATAATAAACTCCACATAACCGTTCATTTTTTGGAATGATTATTGGTGCATTTATGCCAACTTACTTGAACCTTACAAACAATTTATCACAGCTTTCGCATTTCCGTAGAGTTTTCAGTGAGCTTCTTCTGACCATGTCGAGGATATGCACAACTGATGGGCTGTAACAAAGACGAAACTCGAGTATGGTGTCTCCTTTCCAAAGGGATCGACTGGAAATTCTATGGGAATGCGAGTGCCATGATAGGTTGTGAGTGATGCTCAATCCACGGTAGCTTAATTGTAGTTCGTCAACGACCTTCTATCCGAGGTGGTATCTAATGATCTGACTTACGTATACTCGTTTGTGTTAGACACAGTTGACAACTTGGAAGAAGTCCGCAGATTGTCATATGATTCTTCTTGTCCATCACAAGTAGCATTTGTTCAATGCGTTCCTTCTCATAAACTGTGTTGTATCCTATTATTTCCGAGCCAGTACACGCGATCGCCCATGAATTAAGAAATCCTAACCAAATCCCACTTTGTATCAACGTCTGTACACAGGCTGTCAGTTGGCGTCTACGTATACCATTATCTCTGTTTCAAAGGGAATTGTAGGCACAATTGAAACGCGGTCATTTATGCAACCTAGCACTCCCTTCCGGATTTCCCAATGTATTACTCTGTTTATGTACTGATGTCACATTCAGCTGAGAATTCTTCCATCGTCAGTTCCACAGTTATTGGTTCTTCGAGTTGTGTGCATTTACACCAATCTGTTACCGTTTTATTTCGCTTAAATATAAACTTACCTTAATTCGTCGATTTGCCGATCGATTTTATTGCGAAAAACTTTCTACATTTGTTCTTGTAAGCCACTGCGTGCCCTATGCTTTCGGGTTATGAATGGTTTGTTTGAGCTCAACTTAAACTTGATGTTTTCCCTTTTCGGTATTTTAGAAGAAACAAACTGATCGCTTCAAGTGAGTGAGTGAGTGAGTGAGTGGATGTTCACATTTTTACTGAGTCGTTCCCGAAATATCTGTTTGTTTTATGCGCTAGTTGATGTGTAGGATCGTCCAATATAATTCACTTCACGGTTGATTTTTTTAAGCGAAGTTGCTAGCAAACCATATAAGTCTAACGATTGTGTGCGTGCTGATGAATAACAGTTAATTCTATACTGAGGACCAGTCGAGCGAATAATACAGGGTTAGCTATAAGTTGGAAGATATCGTAATTACACATTCTGAGAGTGTACAATTGCAGTCGCCTTGCAGTATTGCATATCTTCCATTTTTTCAAATTTACCGCATGTTCTGTCTTAGCAGCAACTTGATTCTGTTAGGGTTTCAAGCCAGCATTCAATCTCGTTGTTAAAACACTTCTCAATCAATGATTGTCTTCAAAAGGAATTTGATTTGCAGAGTGAGAAATTCGATTTGCTGGTCCCCTCGACAATTGATTTGTCTGCTCTCGATCAGCTACCATTTATCTTTCTGTACGCAATCATACAGTCTTGCAGCTAACTATACGCTATTGATGTTTATTCTGCTCTTCTACCGTTGTCCTTATTTCCGTTCAACCAGCCTATATGCTGGTTGTACCATTTGATGGTCCCTGGTAAAAATTCACACAACTGACTTGTTACTTTCCCATCGCTTTTTGTTTCCACTATCAGAGGGTTGCCATCTTTTGCTCACGGTCCTGGAAAGGGGTAATGGGTCGTTATTAGCTCTCCGGTCCAGAGCCCATATCAACCTGATGTGGCGCCTTGTCTGAACATTCTGTTCAGTCGGTCAACTAAGTATTCAAATCGTTGAGTTTGTGGAACGATGCTGTTGTATATGTTTTTTTTCTGGACTCGAGGCCCAAAAATCATTCCCGCAGTTTGCAGTTAGAAGTTTTAACAGAATTAACAGCTACTCGACTTCGTTGACTCTAATGCTAACGTAGTTTCGTCGTGTTATTGACGCACTAAAAACAACCGACGGGAGATAACAGTAAAGGCTAGTTTGTGGATACCGTCCTGCAACTCGGCCGTCCGTTTGGCTACAAGCGGTGTTCACCGTAATATTCATTATCAACAGCGTGGACACAAGGGTTACATCCTTCTCCCTCCCTTATTTGTGTACCCGAGGCTTCCCATTACTTTACAGCAGTAAACATTCATTGCGAACGACTGCTGTGTTACATTCTATCACGATAATCATCTTGTTTGCTTTCCACTAGACTTGCTTTCATAATTCACTCTTCGATACACAATCTGTTCACCTGTAGTTTGTAATTCATCAAACCGTTTCCCCTTGTTGCTCTCCTACAATCCCTTCGCCGGTGTGTCTGTGAGTGCTTGCTCTTTCTCTCCACGGTGACCAGCCCTGTGCATAGTTTAACCGCCCATCAAGTTGAACTGGCTATCTTCGAGGCTGAGGCTGATTAATGGCTCACACAGATACAGTCTTAGGCCAGTCAGCAAAGCCAAATATACTCGCAACCATTTATGCTATATGGCGAACGACTGATAATGTGCATCGATTGGAGCGACTACATGGGACGACTGACACTGTGGAACCAACTGACACGCACGGAACCACCAACAGGCCGATCATCATTGAGTAAAAATTCGACTTTGTATGCATAATACCTTTTCCAGCTCATGACGTCCCGAGCGAGGGGACACAGATAGACCTAATGCAGGGAGTGGACGAAGCTAACGCGCCTGTATCCAGGTCTGCTGGCTAGCGCGTAGGCGGTGAGCAGTGGGTACGTGCGTGCGCTCGCACGATGTAGAACGCAAATGGACAACACCTCTGACAAATCGGGCGTCTGTCTGGGTACATGAACGGTCCGCTCAAACTAACAGGTTTCCTTCTTCGTCGTCGTCCGAACGGCCGAATAAATTGAAAAAGCCCTGTCTCGGGTGCTAGAGTGGTGGCCTTCCGCGTAACAGTCTGGCAGCTGTCCTGACTTCTAGAGGCAGGGCTGAAACACCCGAAGTGACCGATCGATCGCGGTCTCCAAGCCTAGGCAAGTAAAATCCAGTGTAGGTGGCAAACCATTGCTGGGCCACTCTGGCTTTGGGTGATTCGGGCATGACTCAGACGGGATAAACTGCATCAATGTGAGTGGCCTAGGAGTGTGCCGGCTACAGTGCTAACAGAACAGTACGACTGAGGACAGACTGGACGTATTCAACCACATGACAGCACTATGGCAGGCTGAGATAACGGTGCAGACCGACAGCTGTTGACCAAATATGGAAATATGTTGACCGCTAGTTTATAATGGAATGTCTAAATAATTCACCGTAGAGACCGAATATTGTATGCACACCACCTATTCGCTTAGTTTCACCAATATTTTCCGGTATGTATCTGCTAAAGAACTGAACTAGCTATCTGCCTCAACTAGCTTCCGCTTCTCTCTTATTGCTCTCTGTTCTGTAATGGTTTTTATAAACTGCGCTGCACGCCTAATACATGTACCGGTTGCAGTCACAACTGACTAAAATCTGTCCCACGAAAGCACAATTCTAAGTACAAACTCGTGAGCTTAAGCCCATATCATGACCACTCACGCACTCAGGCTAAATAAATAAATCCGTGACCGTCTTCCTTTCGGTGCCGAACACCCACGTAATCAGTGAGGAATACCGACTAATCATTTGTTCCCAAATATAACCTTCATTCGTTTGTTCCGTCATTCAACAAATGTGGAGCAACTCGATACTGATACAACATAAGGGAGGAAACGGCCCAGTTGAGAGCAAATCCACACTGACCACATTGTTCTCTTTTTTGTTAAGGTACGCCCGAGAGTTGAGCTCTCAGTTTTTCACGTGTTTATATGTTCAGCAGCTGGTGAACTCTGTTATATGCATATATTTGGTCGATCGCTGTCCGTCTCCACCGTTATCCCGGCCTGCGATAGTGCCGTCATGTGGTTAAATACTTCCAGTCTGTCCTCAGTCGTATTGTTCTGTTAGCACTGTAGCCGGCACACTCCTAGGCCACTCACATTGATGCAGTTCATCCCGTCTGAGTCATGTCCAGATCTCTATTTTTCAGTTCGCACACCGCTCACACGCCCGCATTTAGGAACCTATGTTCTAGTCCACTACGCAACGAAGTTTCCAATCTAAATGTAATAGGCACTTCTGGCTGGTTTTGTGCATTTTTCTGACGCCTATCATGGATGTGTGCTTGCCGTTTCTCAACCGTTGACCGGATTTCGTTGAGTTGCAACTCGTTCGGTCACTCGTGTTTTCCGTAATCCATCTACCATGAACTTTGACTGTACCTCACCACCGCATTGAGATATTTCACTGGGTGTTTATCACTTCCCCAACTTGGTCCTCCGTCACGAAATGACACACCACCCATTGAGGTCAAAGAGGATTTCGGTCAGCGATATTTCGCGAACGAGATGATCATGGGGTTCGGGTGTTGTTTATTGGTGCGGTTCATTTTTTGACTGCAATGGGTTTGTTCAAAAATTAGTGTTGGTTTTGATTTCACCGTCGTTTCAGAGGAGAAAAAGTCAGCTTACTGGATGACAGTCCGTAACTAACGAACATCGATTCCAGTTCTTGAGTCGTTGATTCGGAATGAGAATAAAATGGATGAGCGCTGGGGGCTGTTGAAAGTTCTCTTTGTGGACTCACCCAAATGACGGCCCACACAATACCAGCTACGAAAGTTCCGGAAGGATCTCTGAGACGTAGCTCAGTGGATGCTTGAAACTACCTTTTTACCTAAATGAAACTGATCACGGTCTGAAAATCTTGATCAGAAACTTATGGCCAATTGATGAGATCATTCAAACAAAGCCTATCAGCGTTTCCTGTTCGTTGGTCGGAGCCACCTATCTAAAGAGTCGGTCAATAGCTGTATCGCTGACCTCAGGACTATGGCATGATGGTGTAGTTTTTGTGGTTACATGCGTGACTCACTCATTGCGGATCGAATCATGGTGGAACTTCAGAGCTAATCACTCCTTCGAAGCTCCTGCAGGAAAAATCCTTTCGCTACCGCATTTTTTAAATTTAAATGAAGTTGGGTAGGTGACGGAGCTTCATTGTAAACTTCCGAACCCAGTTTAGATGCCATCATGACGAAGGAGTCAACCGAAGAAGCTCGTGCTGTGTACGAACTAAAACATCCTGGAGAATGAAAAGTCGTATGTGGTAATTTGATTGTTAGCGATCAGTCTATGTAATTTCGGTTTGATTCAGGAGCCACTGTCGATCGCGGTGAAGGACGCCGTTGGCACACTACGCATGCGGAACGGTACCCGATTATGACCAGGAGGAACACCCACAGTGGATGTGTTAAACCGAGAAGCCAACAATGTGGAAACCTTTGAATTTGTATTCGTCTGGGATAATCTGATGTTGATTCTTGGTTCGGATGTCATGCATTTGCTTGGGTTTGTCCATTGTACCTCGATTCATTTGTTTGTGCATGCCAGACTACCTCAGCCGTAATTGATTTTTGCCGGTGCTGTTACTTCTAGGTTGGGTAGATTCAATGTTTGCACACATTTTCTACTAGACGCATCAAGTAGACCTGTAGTGTTAACGGACAAGAAAATGCTATTTGCCTCACGAGAAAAGTTCGTAGAAGTGAAGTATTTGTTGGTTTGCGTGTTATTGGTTAATCAGATGAGCCGACCTATTAAGTTTGCCAGATTCTGGTTCTCACCAGGACGAATCTCAATTTACTTGTAAACATAGACGCAACGTCGTTGAAGATTGCTTTACGTATCTTGTATGGCATGCTATCGGGGCTGGCAATGACGGATTACTTCACATAATTGAATCCGTCATTCTCTCGGAATTTTGTACCAGGCGACGAACTGAGTTAGTTGGCGACGTTCGGTGCGTCTTTGGAACGATATTGTAGGCTACGTTTACTCTTCTGGTTGGTTAATTTTTCAAAGGTGGCTGCTACAGACGCTGGATGATTTGCACGGTGTGATATACGTGACTGGCGATCTGTTAATTCGTGTTGTCACACTAAGCGAGCATGTTTAGAATCCCCGTCAGTTTTGGACTGTTGATAGCAGAGAATCTTCAAGTTGAAACCGGAGACGTTGGAGGTTCGTTAGGGGAAAGTCGTTTTTCGCGGACACTTGCAGACTCTGGAAAGAATAAAAACCTGACACGAAGAAAATCAAAGCCATCTAAGAAATGCCTCTCCCGTGTGACAAGGAAGCCATTGAGCGGCTAAACGATTTGACCAATTATTTGAATCAATTTTTGTCCCGCCTAGCAGGTATAATGAAACTGGTCAGGAACTCTACTCATAAGGATGAAGCACGACAATGGAATAAACAGCAATGGGAAAAGTTCAAGGAACTGATGGCCGACACACCACTACTCATACTGTGATCCGTCTTATCCGCTCGCTAAACAGTACGACTGTAACCAGTATGGTTTGGGTACAGTACTTATCCAGTAAATATGATTTTCGGAATTTAACATTGACAAACGCGGAACAGTAATGCACAAAGACTGGAAAATGAACGCTAGCCGTTTTTTATTCGATTGACCGCCTTAGGGATTACAGTTTCGGAAGGAAAAAACACGATAATTACATACTACAAGCTGTTGAAACTAATTGTAACAAGCCACTGCACGTAATTCTACGATGTCTGCTCGAATGCTTATCCGTTTTCATAAGTATGCTATAAAAATCGCTTACCAACCAGGGTCAGAAATGCACTTCGTCGACACGCATTCGAGTGCTTGTCACCAAAACTCGATGGAGCGCACTTTGACCTAAAAGTAGTTCATCTTACAAAAATGTTCCTGTCACACAAGAACCCCTCCAGTAGATAAATTGTCTTACGGCAGAATCCAATGGCTGTACTTCGCTTCAGGGTGTTAGCACGAACGGATGGTATGAAGACCGCAAATCGCCGCAGACTGAATTGATTCTTTGTTTGAAGCTTTGAGACGACCTAACAGTCTGGGACTGATTGATTTCCAGAGAAAGCAACACACTGATCTCAAGGTTACTGTAACGTTCTGTGTTTGAGCAGATTCACCGTGCTCATTTTATCGTGAGTAATTGTGTCGGAAGTGCTGACGAACTGAATTTCTGGCCCTGTTTATCGAGTCAATTCTAGAATTATGTCTAGCTGTGCAGTTTACCGAATGTACGACGGTCGGCAGAAAAAAACGATGGTGACGCATGAAGTGTCTGAAAGTCCGTAGGGGAAATTGGCGATCATCACGCCAAAGAATGCGTTCTAACAGTGGACTATTTCGGTGACTTCTTTGTGATTGAATTTTCGCACAATCGGTGGTGAACAAGCTGCAGTGCCATCACGCTCGTTTTTGAGCCGGTACCTAATAATTGTTCACAATTAATGGGTGCAGAATTTCAAAATTTTGGTCACAAATGCAAACTAACGCGTCGCCTTACTAACCTTCGTCATAGCCAGTCGAATTGGTAGGCAGAAGTAGCAGGTTGAGACGCTAAATGATTGTTGTGTATGACCAAGAGTGCCCACAATGATCGTTATCTTATGCTACTAGAAAGAAGAATCACGAAATTACAGGAAATCGAAATTAACCCAATGAAGTGCTTGCTTGGTCGAAGAACGCGAACACTACTTCTCGCAACAATTGCTCTACTTCGCTCATTGGTGAATTTGTCCGCCTTATCACACAACCGTTTCCAGAAACGGATATTCTCACAAAAACGCCATTATGGCCGTGTATCCAAAATAGGTTACCACCACTTGTACTCGGAGAAGACGTATAGGTGCAACCTATATCGGGGATTGATAAACACTGGAAGAGACTATTGAATGAAAGGGAGGTGAATGGGGCTACGCTGCCAGGATAAAAAAAACAGTGAATCGACTAAACGGGGCTCGTTGGGGTGCCTTTGGAGAGAAGATGCGGAGTCAGTTGGGGACTAACAAAGGCCGTCGTTGGTGTTAATGAGGATACAACAACACGCAGTGATAGAAGCCACGGTGTGAATGATGTTGATGCACCACGTAAAATCGAAAAGTTGAACGGTGCAGTAAAAGTTGGGGTTGATCGTTGGCTCGCACAGACGCAGCGCAGCCTTAGGCCAATCAACAAAGCTGGATCTTCCCGCCAATAATTGTGGTATATGGCGAACGTCGGATGATGTGCATCGATTGATGCGATCATGCTCGACGACCGACACTGTGCAACCAGTCGACACACACGGAACGACCAACGAACCGAACATCATTGGATAAAAAATCAACATTGTAGACACTAGACAATTGGCGCTCCGTCCGACAGGATTAGACAAACCATCAACTAATAACGATTGACTAGCAGGGTGATCTAGAGATTTGGGTTTTGATTATAATTGCAGTTCCGTTTCAGACCACAGTACATTTTACTCGATGCTTAGTCTTGGTTTTGATTTCACGGAGGGCCACTCAGCCCTAACCAAACTCAGACTCGAATCGGAAACGTTCGTATCAAGGTTCTTGTTCACTTGACCACCGCCTGTGTGAGCATTTCCTGAGATGGGCGGTCAAGATCGTTGGTTCGACCCGTCTAGTGAATAGGTTGACCTGTACAATTTAGTTTCCACATCCAAGTTGATCAAAACTCAGGCTGTAAGCTAGAACGCATACTTGTCTCACTTGTTCTGCTAGATTTTTTCTAACTTTGCGGTCGGTACTGTCACAGTCAGTTCGCGTTCCACTCTTTTCACACGCTTCTTTGACAGCCTTGTGCAACAGCGTCCCGGCTTCCCAGAGTCTGATCCAGACAGGCACTGTACAGAACTACGGGAGCACTTTGGAGGCAACTACTGCCTTGCATACGCCTCATACAGGTACCCGGTGATCCGAATGTTCAGTAGTGCCCGAATGACCCATTTGTTTGCTGTGTTTTACACGGAATATCCTTTGGGTTTTTAACTGAATACTAACTTGCTTTTGGTGTTGTTAGTGTGTCGTTACATTATGCTAATCCGTTTCAAACTTGGTCCAAGCGTTTTTCCACCCGCATGAACCCCATAAACTTTCGTTTTACTTTTCTGTTTTCACGTTGTCTTCAATAACCCTGTTAACTCGGTTGGATTTTTTTTGTGTCTTCCTTGACTGTTCCCTTCACGAGTGTTCTTGATTGTGTTGAGTCCTCTTCCGTTTATCCCTCAGGCACTCCAGATGTGAACGCGGAGATAATGGGTGTGAGTAATCCCGTGCTGAACAATACTCCCGGTACTACTGCCTGTTTGATAACAGGCGACGATTCCAGGTACCCGTACCTAACTACGGTTAGTCGATCTCAAGGTTCGTTACCGGTAGCCAGCACCTCACTTTCCAGTGTTACGCGGCGAGCAGACTCTCATATCGGTTCGCTTTCTACTCGTGGTCATTTAACCGCTAAGAAACAAATCCATTCCGACACGCATGTGAAACACGGTTGGTTCAGTTCATCCGATGATGAAGAACATCCGGATACGACGGATTTTGTCAGACCAAGTGGTACGACAGTTTGTTCATCTGAAACCTGCTCATTTGGCTCAGAAGCCACTCTGGTTAACCGAGGTAGCAGTACAAGATTTGGTGCGGCACACCGACCATCTTCAGGTTGTCGTGATCAAACACTGAGGACTGATGAGCCTACGAATTGTGTTACAGTCCCTGTTAGTGACAATAATACCTCACCCGTGCGGCCTGCTAACTCTGTTTCACAATCGGAGAGTGTTTCAGGATCACAGCGTAATGTGAGTCGGACTGTGTGATCATTGTCAAATTGATTTGTTTTCATGCGTACATTTTAATGTGTCAATGCATACTCAGAACTCAAAACTTTTCATAAATCCTTTTGTACCTCCTTTGTTCCAGATTATGCTACATGTTTCTGATCTTTCTCGAAAACGTTACACCACCCTGAATCGGAAATATGTGCTTTACTTTTGGTGAGTTGTCTCGACCACTACCTCGTCCTTTTCTGGCTCAACGTTTTTCCTAGTTTTGTGTAATTCCATCCGTAGAAGGTGACGTTCTGGAGGTTCTTCCAAGGAGTAATTAAACTCTATGAGTGTTCATTGCAAGACGACTGTATGACCATCCAGCTTATCCGAATCACTTTTGTTACACCATTTTACAGGTTGTTCATCCCTTCTATCTGACTAAATGGAATCATTGTACATCGTACTAATGAAGAAAATTACAACAGTGACTATGGCAAATCTCTGTGACCAATTGAACGCGTGGTCAATCAGAAGATAACGTCTCTCTTTCGCTGAGAACTCTGAATGCATTGTTAAGACACGCTTTCCTTGGGTGAATGATCCCAAGTTGTACTCAAGATCTTATACTCTCAGAGTAATACATCCCTTGCATTCGCTATGGAGCCGTACATCTTAACATCGCATACGGGTTGAGCGAGTGTACCTCTGATGTTTTCAGTTGGCGTTACTTCAGAACCATTAGCTGTTCATTCTAGTATTTGTCCTGTGAAGAAGTTGCCAAATTCTCCTGGCATAACTGTGGACTAGGCTTTGTTTTGCTAAAAACCTACTCTCTCTTGCGCCTGCAGCGTGATAAGTGGTAACAGATCTGATCGATTTTCTGACCTAAACATTGGCATATTACCTATTACCGAGAACATAATTCGTTCTTCCGCTTTATGAAGTACGTTCCAGCTAATCACTGATCGCCTGCTACTGGCTCCCTTAACGACCACATCTTATTCTTTTGAAATTTCTGCCAGTGGTACGTCATCACGGTCACTTAGGTTGAAATTTTTCTCCACTAAAGTTAACGTATTCCCACTGCGATCTGTATAAGATCCGAGTCCTTTCTACTTATTTCACGCAGCAGTGTGTGTTCATAACTGGCGAAAACGGACCCTTTCATCCTTCGACTGTTCGGCCAGGGACTCTTACCGAGTGATTCAGTTCATGCTTTAATGTCAACTCCGAATAACTGCTTGCATAAGACACCACGAAAAAACCCCACATTGAAGTTGATCAAGTGAGGTCTCCTTCATTTACTGTTTTTTTATACGTGAAGAAAGGCGTTTCATGAAACAATCGACAACACATCTTCAGCTCTCAGGTTGTTTGACGGCCTCCAGTGTTGTCAGGTGCAAATACTTAAAAAACAACATAATGGCATTTCAAATTTGCTGAACGTTGTGTCTCTTGACATGGCAGGCTAGATATTACCGTCTCTATCTGACTGCCTTTGTTGTAGGATCCAGTTCAACTGCTTATCCGTTCCTAACTTATCTATCTACCCATGCAGTGCCCGGATCTGGGCGTGTGCAACTTCCTAGGCGTATTTCTAGTGCACATCTGACTCGCGTCATGTGCGTACTTGCTTTGGTTACACAAAATCGTGTGCTCATGTTGTCATAGTTTTGTTGCTGCCACTTTTCAAACTTCATCAATCCATTAACACTTAATTAATGTCGAATAACTTCCTACTAACATGACGTGACCATCTCAGCGTGACACGAAGTAGTTGGCCCATTTGTCGAGTGATTATTAACTCGCCCTGTAGTCTGTTTGGGGGTGTACACATCCATGCATATTGACGACATCCGTGTCCGCACTGGCCTGTCACGGTGACTGAGTGCGTTGCGCACGCTGCTACCGGTGACTTGTGCTGCGTCACGTGATGTCGCCCATTACCCCGTTCCTCAATGTAAATCCCGACAGGTAGCGCTTGAGGACACAGGAGTAGAGGGGGCTGACACGACCGACCCAGGTTGGCTTGTAAGAAGTTTCTCGAAAGTGAGATCTGTTTCCTCTTGTCAGAAACAACAACAGTTGAAGGCAAACAACGTTGAGAAAGTGGTTTGAGATCAACCAAAGAACATGGTGTTAACCATTAGAGGAATCTAAATACAGGCATGGACTTCAGTGTAATTTATGTAGGATGCGAAAACTAAATGAAGCGCGGTTGATATTTTAGTCTGGTTGGACATTATCATGTTAGGTTGCCAGACAGTGGAAACAGTCATGCAAGCCTGAACTAGTAACTTCGTGAGGATGGACTTGATGAACCATTACACATAGTTTTAAGAATAGTGGAACTTTTCCCAATGATTAAGTTGAACGTGGCAAACAATATTGGCCGCTTTCAATATCACTTTCTCAATATTTTTGCTTCAGTCGACCATGATTTTGGTGATGAAATCCGGAAACCGGAAACGAGTGCACAGTGAAGATGGATAGCGACGTTTAATCAAGTACTTGGAAGATCATGAAATATTTTGGTGAATGCTGATAAATTCTTGGCTTGTTTGCGTTCGTCCCACTCACCGTCTCTTTGTTAGCGTCTGGTTACGAGTGGGCCTGTCCAGTTAGGTAGCAGGAACCCAAGTCACGTCAATAATACGTATTATGAACCCTAAGAGGTTTATTTTATGCTTTTTCGTTTCTCACTCATTTATCAAGTGAAGAACAGTTGACTGTGCGCTTGAGTCACAGAATAACAATCATGAAGCTCTTTGAGAAATTAGGAAAAACAGCTGAAACGTGTCCCCCTCCTCATTGTGAAATGATGAGAAACAATCAGCTCAACGAATTGTCTACGAGGGGTACCACTGAAACAGAATGGATGTTTTAAGGTTTTGACGAAAAGTATCCATTCCCTTAATCACAAACCAAAGAAAATAAAACGTGAACAATACATTCCGTGGGGATTGGCACACCTGCCTCAATAAATTTAGTGGGGGGTGGAGAAAATTGTTAACTGTCAGACGTAAAACAATGGTCTTCAGATTTCAATGGAAAAGTCAATAACATGAACTGACTATGTCATGTTACTGAAACTAATCCCCAGATATCGAACAGAAGGCAATGGAGGTTAGGGTCTACCATTTACATAAAGGGAAGAGCGAGCATTAGAATGTTTCTCATATCGATGAAATGGGGGCACCGAACTGAGAAAATTGGTTTTGGTTTGTAAAGCAATCTTTTGGAAGTCCGATAATTGAAGTTTGAATTCCAGATTTGAGGTAGCGTCTCTCCACTGACCCCTCAAAATGCTTTTCTGTAGTCTAAGCAACATGCGGACGGCTCCTGATTTATCATCAAGCGATCACAATTGAATAAACTGGACAATCGGGAGCGTCGGAGGTTGAACGTGGGCGACGATAGTCAAACTGACGAGTGTCCATGATGTCCATTTCAGCAAGCATAAGGTTTTCGGAAATCTTTTATTGCTGTAGATATGGATGAAACTGAGCGAAATATGGCAGTCCCCCATTTGGGTATTGATGCAATTCGTATCGTATTTCAGTAGTCAGCAGCTTTGCTTTATCTGTGACATCTAGTGAATTACTCAGCTAGTTGTTGGCACAAAAATTCTGCATATTGCTTAAGAATGATCGATAATAATCTAGCTGTCTGGTCCTTCTGGGCTTCATTTGGGAAAGCTCTTTGAAGACAGTTGATTTTTTAATTGAAGAAAAGCTTATCAGGGGAAACCGAGAACTCTGCTGGTGATTAAAAAGTTTTTCAAATTACGACTGACCCCTTCAACGTGGACAACAGGTTTCTTGGCAGGAGCGTTCAATTTATTCAGTCTTTTCATGACTTGCTAGATCTCGCGGAAGCTTTTGTCACTTAGTATTGCGTTAATGTAGACAACACTTAAATAATGTAACCTGTGTCTGATGGACTTTGAAATGCGTTTGATAGGTGAATAATCCTATTGTTTCTAGGTCGTTTCCATCTTCCTGACCTCGTTATGAACGTGTACCAGCTTCTATTCTAAGGACTCGAGTAACTGCTTACTCATAGTTATCGGTGAACTGTCAGTTGTCAACTTTACTCTTCCAGGTACCTGATCATCATTTCCATCTTCTACGGGCTCCCTGCTGTTCAGTTGATCATGATTTATCAAAAGGTTCGTTTCGTAGTGAGTATTTTTCTTTTTAGGTTTCAATGCTTCATCTTGACGATGGTCGTCTGATTTGTTTATCTCACCCTGTTATGATGTAAAGTTGCCATCCTGAAACCATCTGAAACTGGCAAGTTCCCCGGAATCAAGCATTATGAGAAGACCGACGAAAAGAAAGCGTTCGGTATAAACCTAGAGCCACAAATGAAATCGGCTTTATCACTACAACTTCATCGTGCCCCCCCCTGGTTTATTTCCTCTCACCCCCGTGTTTCCACCACCAAATTTTTAGGCTTGGTTAATTAACAAATCGATTAGATGCCAGAAATAGGCTATTCGAGTTCAGACGCCCTTCACTGTCGCTAGTTGTCGCACAGTGAATTCATCAGACTAACTGGTCTGGCAGACTGTTACAATGTTGTCAGTTGGTTTATCGAAACACCGGGTTATCGAAAACATAAACTTAGGCGAAAGAAATCTGAGATAATCGAAGGCCCTCCGGGGTTGGGTGCTTACTAGCGTTTTGCTTGTACTGGTCACCCAAGTACGATGTTCAGCTGCGAAGATAGACGGTTGTGGAGAACAACTTTTGCCTGTGAACTTACGTATGCCGGTCAGTTCTCGGCCTCTGTGTACATTTTTTAGTGACAGTTGAATGATGCTAGCCTAGGGTACAAGTACTTTACACCTTCGTCAATGCATGTGTCTATTACCAATAAAAAAACAAATTCAAGTTGGACATTGAGATGTTGTTCAGTGGAACCCACTACTTCGAACAGTCGAATCATGGTTTACTGTACGATACGGCGACAGGAGATTAGAAGTTCTGCGAACAAACGGGTTCGGATCTGCCTGCAATTTTCACATTCCATCATGTGATGCGATGAAAATGCTTTACTTGTATAGATGGTACTGTGTGCAAATAAGGAAAAATTAACTCGTGTTCCTCAATCCAAACGGATGTGGCAAAGTATGCCATCAACTTTTTGGGCTTTTTGTTGCCGATGACAATCAGCATAAACAATGTTATCCTGCAATCCACCTTCGCATCTAGAATGGGACTGTTTCGCACCTTCAAAAATACAGCAGGAGTACAAGATCTTTCACTACCACCCTATTCACCGGTAACTGTAGCTTATAGCTCTGTTCAGGATGTAAAACCTATCAACTTAGATCGCCGTCCAGCTTGACCCTAGGGAGTACCAGAATCAAATGTCGGTCGTTTATTACCAACTAGCTGGCTGAAAGTGTACCACTGAGAGTTGGCCAGGTGATTACGGTAACTGACGACAGTATGACGTGGTAAATGTAGACTATGCGAATAGTTATCTGAATGAAACTGTGGCGTATACTTTTGTCTTAGCTTTTACTTCTCAACCACAAGAACACATTCAAGTTTGAGCCATTTACCTGACTTGATTTTAGGGTATCTTTTGGTCCCATGTGTGTTTTGATCTCATAAGAATCCAACATGCTAGCCTAGAGTAAGCGGGGCGCTGTTTACTTCTGGACCAGTCATCTTTCCGACTGATCATTCCGATCAGAGGTGACTTATCCTGTGTGCTAATTGTCCAGCCATCTGGCCAGGGTTTTGTTCTCTCAATCTGTTTAATGTAAGAGTTAGTTAGAAACTGTTGGTAATCGACTTTGTCCACTTACCATTGCGCCTCGGCTAAGTTCTTTAGGAAATGCTTTTCCACGTGGGGAATTTGCAGTCGACGTGAATACACAATTGTGATGACAAAGCTGTTAAGACTAACGTTTTGTTAACCTAGCAAGTCCTCCGCTCACTTAATAGGCTTACAAGGCGGAGAATGATCAGTTTGTTTCACAATATCTCGCTTGCAAACAATAGTTGCTATTTCTATTTATGGAAGAATTGGAGATAAGTTGAGACGTACTGATAAATGGATGAACAGAATCAGAAAACAGTCTCGATAAATTGCTGTAGTTTAGTGATATTACTTCTAAACATCAGCATACCGAAACGAGTGTATGGGTGCACATGATTGTGAATTCTACAGATCAATGGGCTACTTGTAAGTAGGGCCCTTATGTATAAAGTATATAAGATGGACTTCTCACTCTTCTGAAAATGCTTACCACATGAGGTGTATAGATAAGGCTATGAGATATAGTAACGTCCAGACATTTGTCTGAAGCTGACCTGGGAATAACTTCACGATCAGTATAATACAGATGGCATTAGGTGAAACAGTTTTGATACTGTTTTCCCATAGTGAGTGAAACAAAACATCTGCTATTCCGAAACATCAAAAGGCGAGAGGCTATGACACGAAGCAACCGACCAAATCTGAAAGTCATGATTATTGGTTGTTCGCACGAGATATCTTTAGCTGACAGAAGGGACCGTTGTGGTGTGATCCACTAAGAGTGTTGAATGAGAACGTCTAATATTGTAGTGCGTTAGCACTTGTAGTAAATGAGGTTTGTGTCGTATGTACAAACCTCGTTCGACTATTTATGATCATGATAGTTAAATGAACGATGTATGTAAGATACAGGGTTTATTAACCGGATTTAAGTGACTTCTGCAACTGATCACTCCATATTTGAAAGTTAACGAAGGTCCGCCTGACTTCTGCACATTGAGTAATTTTACTCCATCGTCTGACTTTCGATAATGATCTACACATTTTATTCTGTTTGGGGGTTTTCCCATCATTTCTTTCCAATTTAACATCTCACGGTTCAAACGTGTTTGCATTCTGACAACAGGCCTGAATGAAAGGTAACGATCGTGGCTTTTATCTCATTTGTATACTGCCACATGATTTGGCTACTGTCACGTCCTAATGCATAGAAGACCATTCGTGCTAACCGATACACGAACTCACAACCGTGTGACTTCAGGTCGTCCACCGCGAACAGAACAGCAACATGATGAATCGTATGTGACCACATCGTTCTTAGGCATGGTTTCTGTTTCAGTTGAACCACATGAATTTGCGTGCAATTGTTTGATAAATCTTTTGTTATATCATTGGTTAGTGTTCACGTTTCCTTGTTGTGTATAAGGGCGATCCTTCCCGGGTTGTCAATTACGCACTGTTCGTAAAGATATGAAACGACAGTTATATCGTGGTGTTAACAGGTCAGCTTACAGTCGTATCTGATCAGTTCGTCACTCGAATGGACCGCCACACCGGCGAATTAAACGAAGTGATAGTTGATGGAAATTTAGTCGTCTTCTATCTTTGGTAATGAAATGGACGCACTAACGACAAAAGTTTATGCATGAAACGCGACTAACAGGGATTGACTACCGTTCGTTGTGTTAATCACATTTCACTAATGAGTGTATGATCGTCGTTAATGCTACTACCATTTACTCCCTTAAAGGATGAGCTTACCAAGTCACGGTGAAGCGTTCGAAATTTAAGGTTGGCCTATCATGTTACGACAGTTATCTGTTCTTGAGAAATTTGAATAAAACAAAATACGCAAACTGGTTGATGCAAACATTTTGTATTGGATCATCAATGTCAAATTTTTTAATAGTACTCTCATAAAGAGACAGGTAATCAGTCAGTGGATCAGGATAGGTCAAGTTCTGGAAACGGTCAGATTCACCAAAATTTCCTCCTAAACGTACACAACTGACTCGAGTCAATTGACTTCGACTGCTACAGCAAACCGCAAGAATTTTAGTTTGGCAAGACGTACTAGGACTGTGAATGTACAAGCATCACTACTGCTCAGGGGTGTGTAGTGATCACAGAGACTGAGTGCTCACGAGTTTTAGTGACTGTCATTGTCCGGCATCACGGAATTTTGTACCAATTTGGATCAATGATCCTCCACTCCGGAGCTCAAGCATCTCTGTTCCACCTGTGTAACTTTCTGCGCAGCTACACATAAATTAATAAACACAGTGTCACGACGCACCGACAGGCTAGTCTGGTGGCTTCTGAGCCCGAACGATTACACAAAGTTCAGTTGCGTTAAATCTTCATTTGATTGAGTTTCCTGATCGTTGAGATGTTTGACGCATGATGTGGTCACTCTTAAAATCTGGTGGTGCTAACGGGACCTCGCCTCCCAAATGGTATTGCGAATTGTATTGCAATCACGCTGAAACACCCAAGCAGCCAAGTTTCGCGGTCGCCGAATCCATCCTGACAACTGGTTGCGCTATCGATCCGGGTTGTTTCTTCAGAATTCTGCTGCTTCATTCCAATCCAAGGCACTTTGGTTTGTTAAAGCGGTCGCGCCTAACCGACTCAGGCCAAATCTACATGTTCAGAAAAGATTGTTCGTGAACCTGACTCTTCCTTGGACCCCATGACCTACCCTACTCCCTCGTTTGTTTGTTATGTAAATTCTGGCTCTGATTAGTCAATGTGAAACACTTGTATCTGCCATTTTTCTTACTCTCGGGAAGCCTGTACACACCCCGTTCCACAAGAAATGCTTTCATCTCCCAAAAACAATGTAGGACGAGAGAGTGTTGTTTACTTCATATATAGGATACAGTTTTCCAGATCGCGACTTATGATTGTGACAAGACACACCGAATGGTTTGTTGCCCTAAATGTTGCTGGGGAGTTTCTAAAACTTGGTATGCAGCCGAAGGTATCTCTTCACAGTGTATGTCTCCGGTAAAGTCACATTCGGGTCATTTACTCTCATGCTTTTTCATCCGTCATCACTCTCGCGGTTTGCAAGTTCTCACTATCACTAACTTTGTTACTAGCACGCTGATAAGGTGTGGAATTTTGTTCAGTCTTCTCACACTTTCAGGGTTTCATGCTGTTACGCCCATATGGCTAAGAACGCACCTCGTTTTTGGAACTCAACTTGTTGGTAGCGGTCAAGATGATGATGTCTGAGCAGAACTCAATTCGCTTACGCACTTATGTTCATATGCACACATAAGTCACATCAATACGTCACTCGACGAGATGGACGAGCACGCCAACAACACGGTCATATACACAGCACACTATCCAAGTCACATATTCCGCGCGCTCCACTAGCCATAACTGACGAATTAAAAACCTTTTACGCAACAATTCACCATGTCATTTTCAGTATCCTAAACTGCGGCGACTCATGTTAGATGGCAACCTGGTAGGAAGTATTGTCACATAACACGGGGAAATGGGCGTGTATTCGAGTCATACTTTAAATTCCCTACACAAACCCCACTGAATACGAATATGAGCCATATCTGATAACGTTTCTAGTCCTCGTTGTCCCTTTACTAGTGAACGTGGCAGTTAAGCATTAGTGTGAACCACTGATGTATTGCTGTCTATGATGATGATGACTAGTGAACAACAGAGCCATCCTCGACGTCAGTTGTCTCATGCTTCGATGCCAAATCGTTGTAGGTTTTTCCAGGTCACTTCTCGGTTGTACGGCTAACATTAGTCTGATTAGGTTACTGAACAGTACACCAATCACTTGTCGAAGCCAACGAATTCGGTGACAAGAGATCTTGTTAAGTATGGAGCTGTTTGTGTTAATATTCTTGGAAATCCGTTTTCTGATAATCTTGTTGTTCATGTGTGCAAACAACCATGCTTGCGGTGGCTGTCACAGCTAGAAGTCCGGTGAACATCATCCCCTGGAATAAGCCGTTTCGCAACCACTTAGCAAGACGAAATAAGCATGCAGAAGACAGTCACTATTTCATCAGTGCATACGGGCTTGATTCGTAACAAGGTTGCCGACTCAAACCCCGCTCTGATTAGTTGGTGCTAGAATGTCGATTTGTAAATAAGGTCGCAACAATAGTGTATTGCCCTTGAACAATTCTTTGTTTCTGTTAGTCTGCTCATTCCATCATCATCGCACTTCTGTGGAACGTTTTATGCGTTTTTTCATACGTACACTTTTACCCTTACGTGCGCAAGATTTTGATCTGTCATCTTCACACAGGCGTTGATTGAAACTGGCAACGAGGACCTGTGCTACTACAATTTCGCTTGCGCCCGCCCGCTCGGTATTTTCACCGCATTCAACAATATCATCTCAAACCTTGGTTATGTGATGTTGGGTCTGCTATTCCTCGCCGTGACTGCGCGAAGGTCAGCACTCTTAATGGTTATTGTTGTCTTCATCGTCTTTTCGTTCGGTGTGAGTTTCTTTCGGTTGACGCGTTAGCGGAGAATGACACCCGGGTTTTACCACTTGATTCGCCTACGGCCGACATTTCAGGCGAACTGCAATTCCGATTAAACCAGCATATCGATTGTCGCACGGTGCTGTTGTTTATACTGTGTCGTATCGAATGTGGTTCTGTTTATGCAACACCCGTTTTTTTGTTTAAGAATGAAAAGTTCACTGCTGCCAACATGATTGAACCTCGTGAATCGCACCATTTCTTAGTTCTTGCTAGATATTGGACTGAAAGAGATTAAGAAAATCCAGTGAACGGCTCTCTTTCAGATCGAACATTCTCACCCGACTGTATGTTGGGTCTCCTGAGGAAGGACTATCTTTCGTATAAAGACCGATCGAGTTCTCTTTTTTTCCATAGCCTTACCACCTTTTACAAAGCCAGCTCGCAAACAGCGACCGCCTTCAGTTTCTCACTCTTTTCGAACATAATCTGTTTTGATGTGATAGGTGTATTGAACTCTTGCTGTAATTTCGATCATCGAGGCGTTGACCTACATCGCTTTGATGATAATACACGCAGTCCATCACGTTTCAAGCCGGAATACGTGCACACGTGGGGAGACTTACTTCACATACCGGATGGCACCGGACCATTGTAACACACTACTTACCATAGCTGCTTGGAGACGGGTCGCCTTTGCCACTGATTCGTACACAGTCAGTGCACAGCTCTTTCACAGTTGAGTTCCGTTTGAATTAATAAATCTACTCCACTACTCATCAGCACCATCGCGAATGTGCTAGCCCAGCCTGTTGGCTGAGCATATAGAACGCCTGATCTCGAATGTCACCTAACCAGCTGTGTGGCACTATCAAATTGTGCTCAGTGGGATGAGGTGTGTTTGTCACGAGGTTTTGGTAGATCAAATAGCTGTTGCATTCAGCCAACGTACCAGAAAAATTGAGTCATCAACTTTGTTAAAGTTGACTGGTGAAGCCAACTTTTCATAAAACCGAACCTCATTTTCTACAACGCAAATTTTGACAGACTGCTGGATTGTTGGAGAACACACATTCCCGCCTTAGATAGATAGACTTCAAACAGTTCATCGAGGTGGACAATTCACAAGCCATGTCACTGGGTTTTAGAACCACTTAGACTAAGGTGTCGACTGATCGAAATAACTGAGGAACAGGGAGAAAATAGAGTGTACATTAATCGTGCGGTGAAAGTTTCCAGATGTCAGTAGAATTTCCGTACGGGCATTCACAAGTATCTTACCAGGGTGTACTGACTCCTTGAAGTCGGACATAATAAACTTACACGTACGTTGTGTTAGTGAGTGGGTGCTATGATCCTTTACTCCAGTAACGGTCAGTATCTCAGCTCCCAAGCGCTTTCCTTGACAGTAGTCAAACAGATGAATACTTATATTTCGATTTGTCACCTATCGTACGTGAAGATAATTTATAGATAAATATTTCTTATGTAGTCGAAATATATTGAGTAACCAATGCAACAAGACATCGCAAAATGGTGATGAAAACTAGTATGAGGAGGTTGCTGTTGTGAGCGAATCTTCGTGTATGACCCTTATGACGAGTATAGAGCTCTATGTACCTGTTCTGAAATAGCATTACAACTTTTCCTAACGTGCACGAGCTTTAATGAGAATCGCCTGAAATCGGAAAAGGGTGTTATGAGAAGCGGTCAAAAATTATCAACTTTTCGAGAAAAAATTTCCATCTTAATTACCTGTTTATGTTTGTTTAATTTTTCTTCAAAGTCTGAATGGAACATTTTCTAGCATTGACGTACTCCAAACAATGTGGCTATCTTCTCTAAGGAGATTTTTTCGCATGATTATGGTTTCGCGAAACTTAACCCACTCTTACCACTTCGAAACTGTGCTGCCAATGGTGAGGTTCACCATGACGATTTACAGAGGTTTTCGATGGACGCTGCCATTCTTCTCCACATAGAGAACGTTCTTGTGCTTTTGAACCCGACTATCTTCTACTTATAGCTTGCTCCTCTGTGAGATGACACCCCATCATCAGCCGTTCTAGAGTACCCATGTTGTTGTGAATGGCTCATTCATGTTTTGTTGCCTTCAATGCCATGCCGGTGGTGGTAAAGTTTTCTCACTCTTCGTTTGAAAAAAAATTTGATTACACACCTCGAGTGTTGGGTTTAGGTGTGTTCAACATTTGCAATGACCCGCCTGGCAAACTCTGATTTGTCTCAGTAGCTTTTCATTTTACAGCATCTTTCAATGTTTTCTGTATACGGATGTACTCACACGAATAGTTCGACTTGGTTTACAATTCCCAGTTCTGTCCACCACAGTTCATAGCGTACGAACACAAATGAACTCGTGTGTGACGTAGTTAGCGATCCCAAATTCGAAAAAAAGTTGCAGTCAATGAAAAGAGCCAATCGGAAGGTAGCAGGGCCACCAATGGGCTAATGCGTACTGGAGAAACTAAAGACTGTCATAATGTCCTTGTATAATGCAAGTATTGTGCAAAGCAACCTAACTGTGGCCAAATTTTCTTTTGAAAACGTGTACCTTTTTTATCTCGAACGTTTCGATTTCAATTTCCCCCAAACTATCGTGACCTGCTCAACACCTCTTTTTAAGACGTAGAGTATTTTGATTGGTTTAGTGTTATTGCTCATTAGGGATGTGCTACCCACCTCTCCTTCCGATTTTTTGAATGATAGGTCTGTGTTTTCGGGTTGTCGCACATATTCCAGGTCAAAATAATCATGTTATTAGTACTCAATGCCTTGGTGTCCATGTTTGCAGTCTTAACCCCTGCTGCTACTTGTAGTATTTGTGTCAGAACTTATCAAATCCTTGACCCTTCGGTTGCACTGCATGAAATTCTATCAGTTGCACAAGTTTAAAGTTCCAAGGTGTGTCTGTCACTCCATATCTCCATAAGTCTTCCCGTTCCGCAGCACTGTAAAAAAAACGAACACTTGTCTTACGTTTTGATAAATGGCGTGATTTCGATACTCACCACCTAGCTTACATTTGAGAGTTCTACTTATGTTTATCAACTTTCGTTGTTCAGCCAGTCAGTCTTCCTTTCCTGGTCAGAGAGAAAATGCCTCTTGAGAGATTCCTGTGTTCATCGATTGTCCATGTTTACAGTCGATGTATTTACGCAGGACAGGCATTCAAGAGCAACTGGTCAAATGCTATGGCAGGTTAGCATCATCTGAAGGGTCGATAATCCAAAAGATAGCAGATTACAGCATGTCTAATTAAGCATATTCAGCTGGTACGTAGAAATCAGGCCACACTGTAATCTGTTTGGCAGATTACCTAGCCTTTGACGCTCCACGATTTTTGGTCCACTGGGTGTTAGTCTATCATTATCAAGTTATAACTTTCATATGGGATTCCGGTGTGGTTATGTTTACTCTGGAATAGCACTGCCTATCAGTATCTGTCTATCTTATGACAGGCCAGTTGTTAGAATTAGTGTTTTATTGTACACCATTCGAAGAGGAATAGCGTAGAGCAGTACGGGTGGAACGTTTATTCTTTAAAAGAAGCCACGCATTTCGTCGTGACCGAGGATTTTGCCAGGAACCTAAGAACGCTTTGTTGCAGCAAACTTTGATGCTGACTACTTCATGTTCAGCATCTTGCTCACACATTCACCACCAGACAGCCCCTTTCAGCCTAACTCAGCATACATAGACAGAACAGGGTTGTAAGCGGTGAGCCGACTTACGTAATACTTGTCCGACTTGATGATGCCGCTAGAGCAGGTCATTAAACGGGGTAGTCGAAAGAACCCGCACCGTTCGAAAACTCCTTTGTAAACCTTGTTGCTCCGCGTTGCAACTTAGATCCACGTTAAACTGCGAGCCCTGAGTAGGATGAGAACACGTGACGGCAATAGCGCGTAGCATTATCGAACACGAGCGAATAACCTCATAATAGTGATGAGACAGATAAGACAAGCAGTCACCCAATCGATTGTGTTGGTAACAGGATTGGTTCGTTCGGGGCCAGGGTGAGAGAGAGAGAGGAACACACACGCGTGCACAGGTGACCTGCGGCAACGGTAGGCGCGGATGCCACATTCCTTCCCCCTTTAGTTTGACTTGTTTTCACCGGCTTGGAAACGTTCCACCGGTTTGCGCGTTCTGCATAATCGGCGACAGCTTTTTTCGTGCGGTTGTTCTGGTAACGGGTTCTCTTCCCTAGGAGAGTCGTGGTTCGTTTCACAGTTCGCGGTTGATTGTTCTGGCGTGTTGGATAGGGAGCGAGGACGCACGTGGTCTTTATGTCTTGTGATGATCTGGCCGTCTGGTAGGGCGACTTCAGTGGTTTGGCTGTTTTCCGCTCTGATTTGTCCAGGTTTCCATTCTTCTTCATGAGGTAGTTTTACATAGACTGGATCATTCACGTTTAGATCGCGATCGTGTGATTTCCGGTCGTACAATATTTTCGCTTTTTCCTGTCTCTACAATCTTAGGACAGGCATTTGGGAAAAGTAAGTTCAAACGA
>QNGE01000204.1:321465-371140 GCA_008508345.1 Paragonimus westermani
CGTAGTTCTTTTCAGCTGGGGCTAAACTGCGAGAAGCAAACGCGATTGGCTTCTCAGTTGAATTCTCCATCCTGTGACTTAGTACAGCTCCGACACCCCATGAAGAGGCGTCACAACGAATAGTTAGGGGCTTATCTGGGTCGTAATGAACCAATAAGTTAGATTGGCTTTTCTCCTTCTTTATAGTGTCAAATGCCAATTGTTCCTTAGATGCCCAGTACCGTCGAACGTCTTTTTTTAATAAATTGTATGAGGGTGCCAGGACAGTTGATGTCTTTGTAATGAAACGACTGTAATGAGTAAGCATACCAATGAAGGATTGTAACTCACCCACGTTTCGGGGAACTGGGGCCTCCAAAATCGGTCTGATTTTTTCCCGTATTGGATGTAATCCATACTTGTCCAACCGAAAACCGAGATACTGAACATCATCGGCTAGGAATACACATTTTTCTCTTTTTAACTTTACGCCATTTTTATGTAAACACTGTAATACCAACTCAAGTGCTGCCAAATGTTCCGTATCCAAACGTCCTCTCAACCGTCCCCAACGTCGCGAATGAAAGCGACAAAGCCGACAAACTGAAGTTAATTCAATCAATTCTGTTCGCCGGTTTGTCGAACGGAATCGTTTGGTTTACCGAGAATACTTTGAGACTTCCAAGAAACGTTAGTCTTAGTGTCTGAAAGTTTTCCAAGCCTTGGCGCACACGATCGATTAGAGTGCTATCCAATATCTCTAATGTCACACTGAACACAAACAGCAAGCTCAGTACTCATGTTTTACCTCATATGGGGTTCTAACTGCCAATGTCGCTGTTAGTCCAAATTCCCCTAATTGACCGATTAGGATTGACGTGGGATAACTTGGAAAAAACTACAAAAAAGGACACGGGGCTAAGCAGAATAATTAGGAGTGCTGTGATTGCACGCACGCCGTTAACCTCGACATGTTGTTAGATGGAATAGCGTTTCCAATCGGCGATTTGAGTGCTTACGAGAATATCAACTGGGCAGTAAAAACCTGCCCGCCTTACTCAATGGTGCAGTCAGAGCCTTCATTTTTCGTGACCATGTCGTTGTTTGACCAGCACAAGGTTCTACACAACCGTTGGGGGTCTCAGTAAACAGCGCCCAGGTGGGAAACGCTGAACTGGTATGCGGATTGTCTAATTAGGTGACCAAAAATTGCACAAGCTGATTAGCTGGTCGGTTGATCGTGTATCCCGAAGATTCCGAAATACGCGCTATTCAACGGTATCTTTGCTAACGCGATCGTCTCAGTCGATGTGAGCTAATTGGCGGAGATAGTGACGGCCAACCACAAATCTACTAATATCTTTATCATGAACATGCCATGTTTGTGAGCCATAGAACGAAGTTGGACGCACAATCGTTTCATCTTTTTTCTTCCAGTGACAATCACATGTCATTTCGATGCCATGATCAACACAAGTTGGCAGAGGCAGCAAGTGCCTTTGCCAATGTTGTTGGTAATCAATCTGCAGTACATCTGTAAGGAAACTGCTATCCAGGTATATGAAACTGTCCACAATCTCAAGTGGTTTGCTGACAATAAGGAATCAGAATTAGGGACGCCCGAATTCTGGAGCAGCACTTTGAAGGTGCAAAGCTTATTCCTTACAAACTAACCCGGTCGCTCACCTACCTCAGCGTAGTCTGCATGTCTTCGGCTTGTAAGGTCGGTCTGCTCAATGCCAGGAATAAACCCAACATCACACTCACCGGAATTCCTTAAACGTACCTTCCAGGCTGTCGTCTATGATGAAATTGAACAGGGGGGAGGGACGAGATCAGATGCGGACTTTACAGGAAACGGAGTTGAAGGTAGCCGTTAGGTTCAAAAAGACAGCTGCCTGTAACAGTGCCGATGCTCCAATATCTGTTCCTGGAAAAAAGCATGGTCAGTGCACCCTCAACCGGATCGGAACGCTGTTTATTTAAATATTTCACTTTCCATGGGTTCAACAGGTTGATGCAAAATCAGGTCACACTGTGCTTAGGTGGCAGTAGGTGCTATAAATTGATGGCTCTCTTGTTTTGTCATAGACGTAGGACCTCCTTTTTGAAAATGGGAGTTACTGTTGATATGTGCCAATCATGAGGCGCCTGTTCAGTTTCCAGATCCACCTGATACGCGTGGTATCTTATCAGTTCGGGTATCACTCTGTGCTCTAGAACCACTTCTGCTTTCGATGGAGGGCCGTCTGGGACGCGATATGTGACTGTTCAGGTTTTGTCCCGTTGAACTGTTCCTCAACATGTTCACCTCACTTGTCAATTCCGCGTGATTAGGTGATGATAAGAGGCTTATATATTTCGAATATAATCGCACACCCACTCGACGGCTAGCACAACCACCAAAGGAAGGTAACATTCTGCTATTCACAGATAAAATGGCTCATTTCGCCTCGTTCGATTGTTCAGTCAACTGATGCTCATGGCCTTTGCGCGAATTGTTAATCAGCCCTCGCTTGGTTTCTCGAGGGTTGTCAACATATACAAAACCATGTGGAATCCATTGACGCATGTTCTTGAGGTTAACCGACGTTGTACAAATCTAATTTTGTCGCAGCTGCACGGCTCTTTTGGAACGTTTCTGTGTACTTGAGAATTTGCGTCAGCAGTTGCAGAGGTATACGGATTGAACTAGAGGCTCATATCTCCAATGCTAAGACGGTATTCATCAATTTAAGACAACTCTGGCAACAAAGGCAGGCATCTCACCAGAGCTTACGGGTTGCGTTTATAAAGTGACTGTGAGAGCTGTGTTACTTTAGGGCCGTGGAACTTCGTTACTGAGGCTACAAGACGTGAACCGTCTTCACGTATTTGCCCATCGATATCTGCGTTCGCTTGCCCTCCTCGGGTGGCATCGCAGGGGTTAAGACTCGAACACTTGGTAGTGATTGAGTTCTTTTGTTCAGTTTGCACAAAACTTGGTTGCTTAAGCCATGCATTAAGGATACCATCTAGTGGTCTGCCAATCCAAACTGCCGATTCCCAAACCGATTTGCCATAGATGAGAAGTGTACGGTTGGTAAATTGACAGAGAAATGGGGTCATTTACCAGCTGCTTTGCTGATAACATCTTGCTTTCAGTTGTACCTCGGTTATTTGTTTGTAAGGTGTAGCTTCTCCGATGTCGGATATTTTCGACATAAAAGTGTTTATTTTCAGTAGTCAAGTCCCCCACTTTTTCTTGTCTGGGGCTTGATCTTTTCCTCAAGGTTGTATGGTAATCAAGCACCAGCGCCACCCGTGAATGTATTGCTGTCTTCACTGACGATTATAGTGAATATACCCTTTCACTATAGGCTTTCTTGACTGCCGCGACTCGTTCTTTGTGTTCGTTAGGTCCCTTCAGCTGAATCGACTTGGACAAAGTGTTCGCCAATGCTTCCTGGCAAGCGTTCTTCATATGCTTCTCACACGAATACCAGTTAATTGTCGTCCATTTCGATTGTGACCTCCGGGCTAATGACAAAACAAATCGGGGACGCACAAAAGCATGGTACACTATCGTGTACACGATAATCATCAACGGAGTGGCGCCACCTATAATTGATTGCTATTTGAACGAGTTGTGTCCGTGGTTAAGAAACAAGATGGTCTTCATGTGACAATGCATCGTACTGTGTTGAAATGCGGTACTTGAAATATGGGGCCCGTGCGAGGTGCGCATTTGCAGTAGTCTTCTACCACCGTCAGTACGTTGTACCCAAACCTCGATCGCAATACCCAAGCAGTTCTTATTTTAAAGAAGACTTGCCTGCTAGCACGTTTATTTCTGGGTGTTTAGTCTGCTTCAGGATATCGACGAGGTCATCGTTCATGGTAGAATCCGAACAGCTGTCCGTTATGACATACGCCGGTATTATGAATATACAACGCTTTTCATGTTTGCGTTGATAGACTTTAACCGGTGTGCTCAGTTTGTCAGTGTATAATTGTTTGTTCACTAACATTTAATCCAGGAAACCTTTCTCTGTTCTTGGATTCATTGTGATTCATATTCTGGCTCAAATACGTGATTCGGCCTGGGCGTCACTGGAGAATCTAAGAGAGGGGGAGCTTAAATCGACAGCTATTTGGAGATGAGTAAAAGTGGATAACGGTGCCAGAATCGTAGATTCACGTTTCCGAAATAACTTACATCAATCTCTAGTTTTGATAGCGCACTTGCCGAAGTGGATAGTTAACCAACTCGCCTTCGATTGTGGACCTTGAATATGCCAATGCTTATTAGCTGTTTTGGCTTTGAAAAAATGTTACATATGTTCTCTGCGAATGTAGAACAATTCGGCCAGACTCATAATTCGGAGCAACTCTTTCATCCCAGAGCTTCTGGAGCGAGTGGTTTGGGTATGCGCTCCCATCTTTGGGACGACCTGGATGGAGTTCAGCTGGGCCAAACGTGTTGCGTTTTGATATTTTGGAGTATTGTTTAAACTGTTTGGCTGTACTTTTTGGATAACTGTAAGTTGTAGTTAAGTTTACCACCTACCTCACATTCGGCCGTCTGTTGCGTTTGACCTAAATGTTCTGGAATACTTTTCGGAGTCACCAGGTGCAACAGCTGGTTCCATTTTAACAGCACACTATATTCACCGAGGGTCGCTATCATTTCTGTGCTGAGTTTTCGTAGTATAATTGCAATCTGAATTATACTCGCTTGCGGGAACTGTTGATAATGTTGAATGATAGAATTAAGGCACAGCTGCTGACATACGGATGAATAGTGACACTATACAGACCACTACCATATCTTTGTACGACTCGCTGGATGTATCCACTACGTTTTGGTCCTGTGGTTGAGGAACAGAAACTTTCAGGTCATGGTTTGGTACTTTTTGATAGTTGCTAAGCTCTTGTGTCTCATTTAGTTCACCTACATCGGTTTGTGTGTGACGGTGAAATTGTATTCCACCGAAGTTAAGAGTGAACGTGACACATCCCTGTGCTTGACCGGATTCCGGGCAGGCGTTCCATTTGATCGTACTGTTATTAAAACCGCCATATCGCCGATTGGCGGATACGATTTGAGTTTGATTCTACCTTTCCCCACGTCGCGAGGTCACTAGGTGGCATCTGTGGCACCAGAAACTCGAACTCACCATAAACGTACTCTTACTAGCGAAAAAGTGCAACTTACGTTCACGCCTGTTCAGGGGGTTTCGTAAAATGTTCGGTCATTCTCACCAGCAGTGGGTCTATTTTCCTGAACGTATCTTTCCGTCTAGTGAGCATTGCTGTGCTTGTGTACTGTTCCCTATTCAGATGGTTAATGAGCTGGTGATGAACCTTTGCTTGTATCTAGTCCACAGTCGGTGAATGTACAGACCTTAGTAATTAATGTACTGCGCTTGTTACTGACGCTTATTTACACTCTAACCGGGTTTTCGAACGTGAAGGCTGAAAGGCGGCCATCGATTTAACTCTTTCCCCTGCGTATGCGCTCCTGGCAATACCCACTGTTGCTTGGTGAATGACCCGATCTGTTGGCTCCACAGACACTGATTAATTGTACGTGTTTTGATTCATTTGATTGAACTCAACGGTTTGATACCACACAAATCGTCTGAATATTTGTTTTAGCAAGGCGGTAATCTCTAATGAACGTGCGAGCGCTGCTTGTCGGCCTTTCTGTACAAGCATGGATGATAACGTGCAAAAATGATTGGCTGTGGGGAACCAGAGGTTTGTTCTGCTTGCGTAAGGACGTCTCTTTGCAGGTTTTTCTCAAATGTTTACAATTTTCCTCTCAGGTGATACGTGAAGTAAGCTGCCAGTAAGTACCGAAGCTCAACAGGAACTGAGGACCGACGAGTATTTGAATGCATAACATTCGAGGAAGTAGCGTAACCAGCTTATGGCGGTGCAGCACGACGTGACCGGACAGGTTTCACAATAACTAAATATATCAGTTATGTTGGACTAGGTTTTTGCATCACAATAGTTGTGTTTTGACGGTACACAGTACCAAGCATGAGTCGTTTGTCGAGCTCAGCTCAACGCATTGACGGAATTTGGATGAAATTCTCTCCACATAAATACATATACTCTCAAACACACAAAGCGCGTCATTTTGGTAACAGACGAAACAACCTAACTCGATCATCACACACGGACACATCACGCAAATTAACCAAGTCCATGCAAGCTCCGCTCTCCTGACATTACTACTTATCCTGTTTGGAGAGGGATTGATGGATAATTTTCAATTGGCGTAGTGACAATCCGTAATTCAAAGATGGGTCGCTATTGAATCAGGTAAATGTGTGTAGCAACCTACCATACTGTTGTTTAAGACGCTAACCGAATGGCAGATTAATCGGAAGTTGCTGTATTTGTCTGATGATGTCTGTTAAGTTTTCCAGTTGTAGCCAAGCTCATATTTTCATAACTGCGTAGCATATAGATGCGCACTTATAACAATGCAATAATCAGTTTTTCCCAATTTCCCCTGCTGCTTTTGTCACACACCTGCAGTCTGCCTTCCCCTCCTGTTTATCGTTTCGTTGTTTCTATTCCAGAGATCTTTTACACCGACGTTGGATGAAGCAGGTTCCGGACTATATGCAAGTAAGCACTGCTCTAGTCCATTTTCCCAGTGGGCTAATTGTTTCAGTTGTTCAAGCATACTGCCACGTCAACTGATGTGGCTTCACCATCATAATCGTTTTCACGGGTGAGGCGTACTCGCGGTTATCATGGTTTGGGAGAGGGGGGTAGTGAAAATGAGTATGCTTATTTGTCGCAGTGATGAGGGTTTCTGGTACTCTTTTGAAAAGCGTATTTATGATGAATGCTCCATCCGTACAGGAGACAACGTGATACGCGTCAGAGTAACATAGTTTCAGGGTATTTAGAAACATGGGAAGCTTGGACAATCGGTGCTGCAAGCTAGTTCAAGAAAACAATAGAGTGAGTCTAGAGCAACCATATTCAACTGATGCAACGTGGATGGTGTCCGTCTTGAGCGGAATTACACTGACTGAATTCCCAAATCACAGAGGTTGATAGCAAATGGGCCATGTTATCATGTTGTATGCTATTTTTTTGACGCCGAATAGGGAATGTGTGGTCAATAGATATTTGCTCCAATTGTGGATGGCCGGAACCTCATATCATGCTTTCCAGGATTTACCAATATCTGAAAAGGTGTTGATTTGGAGATACTGTAAAAGTTAGGGACACTGAAGACCGCATCTCCGGTTTATAAAAGTGTAGTGAAAACCCACTCGATTCGCCGTTTATTTAAACCCCGACACAATAGACAATCTGAGGTTGGACCAATCTAACTTCGTTTCAGAATACATCAGAATTGGACACAGTTTTAATGTTACATCTTCCATTATTCATCAGGCTGTTTGTTCTCTGTAAGGCCAGTCAGACTATAGCTCTTAACGTAGTCTATGCAATTAGCATTAACCAGTGAATGACTGTAATTTCTTCAATATAGATACATCACTAAATCCGTGAATAAAGATTGCTTGATGCAACCTGTCCGAATTTTTATTCTCATTACTTACACGGATGGTCTGCATTCAACTACGATTCCTAGGGCTATTGGACGTCCGTAAGTCCGAGTGTTACACAAAGCTGGTGCAATTTAGGTCAAACTAACAGAAATGCTTTGTCCGATTTTCATCATGAGAAGGAACAAAAAAACGTGCTTTCATTTATGACTATCAAACGAAAATCAGACGTCAGTTTTTTTCTACAGCTGTTTGTCCCAGTTTCTTTCTCCATACACCGAGGATGCATCGGCTGAGTGAGCATTGATTTGACGAATCAGGTCACAACTTTTAATGCAATGAAATACTCGCAACGAAGGGTTCGAATGTAGCCAGATACTCTTTGAACTTGAGATGTAGAGACCTCATCAACTCTTCCCTTCGTAAAATCTGTTTAAAAACCCCCGTTAAATTCAAAATGTTCCAGAGTTTATTGTGTTTATAGTCGGAAGCCATGCCGTCATTTACGAACCAAGTCCTACAATGATCCACTTTTTTCATATTTTTCCGAGACAGATTCAGTGAAAGGAAGTAACTGTTACTCTAGCAAGGCGATTTTCTAGGTTTCGTGTTAAACTTTTCCAGAGTAATAGTACTAAGTTCGAAAATTTCCATCAGATGAATGAAATATTATTGATCAACAGCCCCATCGTCTTCTGGCTGGAGAAACGAGTGCACTGAATTATGGGAGGCGGTTTGGCAAGTACTAATTTGGCGTGGACGAGCACCCTCTGAACGTGGTGATTTTAGCGCATTCAGTTGGAATCACGCACCATATATGCAACGATGGAAAAAAGTGACTCGACTAGAAGCAAAAGGTATACGGGGAAGAATAGCAGAGCTATAAATTGAGAAGCAAACAGAGGAACGCTCACGCCTACGTTAACCTACTTAGAATTCCTACCAGTGTGAAAGCGTTAGGAGCTGAATTGCTTGATTGAGTGAGCCAGCCTCATGACAGCTGAATTCGCTGTATCAAGGAGGCAGCTGCTGCACGTCAGTTCGATCACTTTATTGAGGAGAACGTCGGACTAGAACGGTATACCGAATCCTAAACAGCCTGTAATTAATTTACTTCGGTGATTGCTCTCTCCTGGTTCTGTTTGACTTTCAATGCATGGTATTACTCACTTTGAGGTCTGCTTCAGCAAAATCCTTTAGTTGAGGAGGCCAGTGGAATCATGAGGACGATACTACCCATGTAAAGCATGTGAATCTGTGTGGTTAGTTCTGTCATCAGTCAGTTCTGAAACTCGATGCGTTATTGTCCGTTTTATTCACGAGACATTGATAATCCCTGCTTTTTCGATATTCTTTGTTGACAAGTTTTTTTTTGGGGGGGGGGAATTAACACAATTGTTCATGATGAGGTCAACTTTTCCTCTAATTATTTGTGGGAATTTGTTGATTGTATGGTGCTCAATTCTTGGTCGTACATAAAGTTCATCAACGTTAGACTGTACGCTAAATTCATGAAACCCTTTTAATGTTATGTTTTATTACCAACTCTTTTTCCTGTATTCTTCTATGCTTGTGACAACTCCCCGTAGCCATGTGAGCAATTCACTTGCATAGCTTACATCATGTTTACCGTGTTAACAGTCCTGATTGCTATTTTGCGTTCTGATATAAACTTACATGAACCTTATCTGCATTATTACAGCGAAATTGTTTGGTATAGGATTTTTGGAGCCTATGTTTTTGTTCCATTGCTGTTGTATTTTTTTCGTGTGCTTGAATAATACAAATCTTCAAGACACCAAGCGAGGACTTAAATAGATTTTACTTTAATTTTTTGTTCATGCGTTAGATAAGTGCATTTTTTTCAGATACGCTCACATAGGTGACGGAATAATTCTATACATTTCCACCATGAGTGTGATTAAGTTATAAAAAGCACTCCAGTTAGGATTTCACACATACGCTCCGTATAGGGCCCGATTGCTTTCGGCGTTTTTCGACGAGTACACTCCAGTCCATACTTGGGACCTAAATTTATGTTTCCCATAGCTCATCACCTCAGCTTTGATCGGTACCTGAAGGTGCAGTGGCTCGACCTGCCGTTGGCTCTGACAATTATCCACGAGGTGACGCGGTGGTAAATAAGTATAAATGTATTGAGAAGAACAGGAAAGAAGGGGACGATAGACCCTCAGCAAAGAAGAAAAGATCCGCAACTTTGGGGGTGTAGGCTTGTCATTGACCGCTGCACACTATCATGTCAGCGGGTGTTTTCAACCAGTGATGCAGATGTTCGCCTCTCCTTAACTAACTAAACGGCGCGTACCTATTTTACTCAATAGGACAACCAAGGCTTTTGTGACTCATGGCCAGGTTAATGCTCGACGATTTCTTCCAACCGTCGGCAGCCACACAATGCGCAGTGCTATAGAATCTGTCGACTTGATGTTTATGTGACCCTACTAGCGAAGATGGTGCATTTTCATAGTCGTGTTCCCATGTAGCCAGCTCATTCGATACTGACTAATTGACAGTGACGACGGTGGTCGGATACTGAGAATCTGTATGAACTTTCCGTACGAATAGCCTAGACCTCTGATCCATAGAGCAAAACTGAGAGTATGTGCGCATTGTTAATCCTGTCCTTAATCGAAAGCTGGAGCCCTTGGCAATGCCACGGATGACGAGGGTTGGCGAATGCACGACATTTTTTCGCGATTCTCGTCAGCAATCTCATAACCATGTGAGATGACACTACCGAGGTAGGTGAAATTATCGACAGTCTCAGGTGGCCTCTCTGCAGCAACCAAAAGTAGGTCACTGCCAACCGAATCTTGTAACAGCATTTTGCACTTTGAAGGTGCAAAGTGCATCCCACACAAGCTAGTCATATTTATCGGTTCAACATGGTCTACACGTTCTCTGCAGAAGAACTTAGTAAGGCAATGTTTTCCGCATACGTAATGTTAGTCAACTCACTGCTTGGTAGGAACTCCATTCCGTGTCCTCTGAATCTCTGAGTTCTCTTTCCAGTATATCGTCTATCACCAAAGCAAGAAGACCTGTGTCGTACGTCACTTGAAGCAGAGAACGCTAGGGATAGCCACCCATAAATGCGCACTCCGAGTGGCTATAAAACTTCAGTAAATTGGTGCACCCCGTTGAAGTTATCTGCGATGGATCTAAGCCCAGAGAGCATGTCCGGCAACCACATCGGAAGCAGTCTTTAAGACCAAAAGTACAATGACCGTTGGCTGAATGAAAGAGTGCCGATGCCCCACTGTCAGCACCTCGGCAAAGGTATGATCGATACAATTCTGGCTGTGCCAGAAACTTACCTGTCCTTCTCTTACTTGGTTCTCTCCGGCTCACTTTTTGAAAATAGTTCTTTACGTTCGTAAAAATGTGATCGTCCTGGTTCTGTATAAGTCGATTATAACCGATATTTGAACAAACGGTTAACGATACGGTGGATAACGGTACGACGGACAACGACATTGAACAACGGACGATGGATTATGCCGGATTAACTCGGATTTCCTTAGCCAGCCTAACCAACTAAGGCTGACGCTTGAAGACAGGAGGAAGGCTGACCGTCAAACGGAGCTTTATGTTGTCGCTCAGTCCGAAGACAACGTGGTCACAAGGTCTTTTGTATTTTCAGGGTTTGTGACCAACGGGAAGACAAGTTCGAAAAATGGACCAGACGGAAGTACAAACAATTCTGAGAGGTACTGTTCAGAGGGCGTGCGGGTAGACGGGGTGCCAAAAATAGTAACGAGAGGTCGAGAACGCTCGTGAAATTCGGAGAGTCATATATCCGTACCAACCTCAAAAACTACATAAAATAGGAAGGCTTATGCCTATTGACAAGCCATTTTTTCCTTGGAATTGGAGGCTTCTGCGACAAAAGACCGTTCCCTGGTTAAAAAAATGTGTCAAAGAATCCAACACTAACATTAGGTTACAGGAACCGTCTTTCCGGAATAGTTAATTTACTCCCGGTAATGTAATTTGTCCATCTGTTCCATACCCGAATAAAAGATAAACAGCAGGAATGTAATGAATGTTTGTCTAAGTGTTACTCATTTTCCTTCACCTATATCAAAAATGGCAAATGAGATAGAATAATAAGTATCGTTTTCCGTTTATTAGTATCAAAAAAGATGAGTGCCCACCATAAACGTCCATAAATTCGTACCAAGAAATAACGTCTGGCAGTAAAGTGTAAGGATTCATGGACAAAGGGGTGATTGGTCACTTATTTGTGCTTATGCAAAGAACAACATGACACTCAGATAATACGACAATGGTGAGAATCAGAACAACTCCAATAGACGGACTCGTGAGCAGCTGGTGTTGTTGACCTCGTCGCGTGACATCTTCGGTGTGCGCGAGTTACATCACATGCTTGTGGGTGCGAACGCGACCATGGTGATTGTCTGGATGTGCTCCGGCTGTGGGATAATGCGGTAAAGTCTGCATGTGTGATCCTGCCCCTGGGCAGCTTTGGTGTGCGTAGCATATGGTTGGTCAGCTGTTTAATGAACCTTAGTTAGCATCAGTGGGGTAGTTCACGACGATCGATTTAAAGTACAAAGTAATAAAATGTCTTAGAGGATTGTATGCCACGATTGAGATTTTCACACGAGTTCCCTCCCAGTTTACAGACATTTACCCTCGCCTTACTGCACATTACCCTCACTAATCTGTTCACTCTACCAGTCTCACGGAATACCTCAGCACTACGGTCTGTTCTACGCTATGGGATTGGCGCTTACAATGGAGGGAATTATGAGCGCGTGCTACCATATGTGTCCCAGTTTCTCCAATTTCCAGTTTGGTAGGTTCTTGTTTAGGTTTGTATGCGAACTACATTCCCAGTTTGCTGTACATGTGGTTTTTAGCGTTCAAAATTTGTGAGCCTTATTCGATCTCGGAAATAATATTTTCTGATCTGACGACTAAGACCGGTTCTCGTTAATTCTCGCCTGTGCGACGATTAACGACTTGTTAGAAAGTTTTAACACCTCTACTGTGAACATAAAAATTGTACACTGGTCACGTTTGGCCACAGCTTTTGTGTTCCGGTGAACCTTTTTTTTTTTCGGAAAAAAAGATAGGCTCAAGTTTCGCCCCTGTTGGAGTTCGCCCGGGTTTGAACTCAACTTCGCCTGTTGGTCACTGCGCCATTTACCTCACAGTACACGCGGCCGAATCTTTTTATTCACGCTTCCAATATCACTCGCTAGTGGTCATTGTGCATGACACACGATCCCCGTGTAACAATAACTGTTTTGTGAACTCCAATCGATAACCCTATACGTGGGTATTCTCCAGTTGAAATAATGGCGATCGTTAGACTTTCTGCACAATGTTCGCTCTCCGGAGTTCAAATGCTGGCGGTGTTGGACATTGTGCACTACTGACGGACTGTACTAAGGGCGAAACTAGAATCTAATGTTTCAATTCATAAGAAGCTAACTAAGCCGTCTATCTCAATGCGGGAACTACGCTCAATAAAGCGCTCGATTTGAATCCGTAAAATCCTCTGTTGTTTGTCACTTACTCTAGTGCGGTTCTTCTCTGTACTGTTTTTCCATCATTTGTGAATTTTCTTGTATGGGATTTGCCTCGTCAAGAGTTTCTTATGTTCTGAATCGGCTACATTCGTCTTCGGTTTGCGGTATCCTCTGCCCATAGTAATGCGACGTTATTGTTAACAGTATCTTACATTATTTGCATGCCACTGTTTAACATATCCTAGTTTCACTTGTAACAAGTCGGTAACGCCTAATAGGATTGTATGGTTAACTCTTTACCGTGATCTCATGAAGTGAAGCGAGTAATTTGTTCTAGACGTGAATGGACCACACGTCGTGTAGTATTCATACAGTCCGTCTGTTTTGAGGGAGTTTAAGCTGTTCACCAGTCGTGCTTTCACAGGCAGTTTCAAAACCACAATCTAGAATATAGTAGGTTGTTTATCTGACGTTTCGCCTGCCACTCTGGTTAAATCATGTCTGTTCACACTGCCGATCACTTTTGGCCCATCCACTCTGCGCAGATACTGCCTATATGTACATTCTTGCCGCGTTAATCATACTGAAAATATATCAAACTCGACATCCGGACGTGAACGCTTCGGCTCATTCGGCTTACATGGTCATGGCTGTGGTGATTTTCCTCGGTGTGACTGGTGTGGTAAGTTTGCTCACGTTCATAGATTGGCTTACGACTGATCCGTGTACTCCACGGTCTCTATCTTGCCGGCTATCTGCTGCGGTTTGTTAGTTTGCCGAATTTTCAGCATTATCCTGATAACTTCCTGAACTGTATTCTGCTTACTGCCACTGTATCCCCGAGTGTAGGATCGGTCTTGGGCTGCTCTGCGTCAAAACAACAATGAATAAATACGACTAAATAAACGAGTGCCTAGATGGAACACTTCGTTGAATATAAGATGTATTGTCTTGTGTGGTTGACTTTCCAGTTGCAAGGCTTCGAAATTTACAGCCAGCGCATCAGTCAAGATCCTATTAGTCCTCCATTTTTACGTTGCTATTTCATCAGAGTGTCTACGGAGCCGGAACTATGCGACAATAGTTGGATACAAATAGTCGCTTGCAGTGGTATGTTTCTATAAAGAACAATGCTTCGACTGTTTGCCGTACAAAATACTCTGCAAGATTTAAGTGACTATTTTTACATTTCTTGACTCTCGCGCCTGGCGGTAACCGACTTCACGGGCCAGTCACTCGGTACGGACACATATCGTATGGTAGCCAGCGTCGTCGAAGATTCTGTGCTGGATATCGTCCACCCGTCAAAAAAAAATCCAGTTTCCACATGAAGAATTGACTTCTATCAAAGAGCATACTGTCGTACTGCATAATCATTCCAAGTAACTTATGCTCGAGCCTATTGCCATGTGATTGGTAATAATGGGTGGGTACCGCTAAGCTACTTTAAGTTTCATTTCGCAATAGAGCGTGACTACCATTGGTTATTCGCCTGACTGCGGGTATGCGCCCTCCGAGCTGCGCACTTCATACGTTCCTGTATTCTTGTATAAATGCCGGTAAAAGTGTTAACACCGTGCGATTTGCATATTGTTATCCAAGTAAAATTTTGCATCTGGTTTCTCATACCGGTGATCAGTGACAACTAGGCTGTTCCGGTCAGCACATTTGTGGAAGTTCGTTTGTATACCGTTTTCTCTTGCTATTCCAGCATTCTATTTTCCTCTCATTTCGACGCTACTCATTTTTATTACTGCTAGGCTTCACCAGTGTTACCAAGCTCCGGTGGCTCAAAAATCACTCATCCAATCGTACTCTGTTATATTTGGCCGTTTATACCAATACGATCTATCCAACCTTCTTCCCTTCGCAGGTTTATGGGAGCGAAACATTTTGGATTGCTTTCACGATCTTCTTCCTACTCTTGAGTGTCATACTAACTGCGGAAATATACTACATGGGTCAGTGGAATATTGGTGAGTATCCCTCACACTGTCTTTTACTCACGTACGTGTTGGTCCGTGGTAGATGGTCACATTGATCGCCAATCTGACGTTCATGGATTTGATCGCTGGCTATTCCATTAAGCTCTGACTGGATCTGAGCCATTTGACAGATATCGTTAGAAATTCGCGGACTGAGATTATTTCGCATTAAGTACAATCCACACTCGGCCGCAACCCTCACATTCACACTTATCAAACGGCTGACCCAGTTTGAAAGAAGGCACTCGAATAGTGCAGGTCCCACAAACGGTTAACAAGTATAATGTTCGTACTAACTGTCTCAACTGAGCAGTGTACGGAGCATGTCGTAAATATTCTTTTCTGCACCAACGTTGTTCATTGAGACGATGAGCAGTTGTAGGTCACATTGATGAACATACTCCGTGATTATGACTCTCTTTTGTGTACGGTTCCTCTAGCTTAACAACCACTCACATCGTTGATGAACAATGCCATTGAACTTAACAGTTTTTCACTTAATAATGTGCGTACGTCTGGTTGTTGGTATTATTACCCCGGTTTTTCCTAACACTTCGTTAGTTATTGTCATCGTCAACAGCATTTGGCTCGGCTAAAACTGAGATTAGAAGGGACCTCGTATTCTAGCACATCATTTCGATCTCCCTTAATAAAGTTGAACGGTGTCATTCGGTCGTCACTTCTCTGTCGGACTAACTGTCAATCTTTTGTTTTATCACGTGATTTTCGCCGATTTCTCGTTTATCATGCAAAGACCTTGTCTTTCTGATCGATTATTCTGTAGCAACGTATTCATTTGAAGAACTGGTTGGCTCTTTGGTCATGTGTATTGAACTATGATCGCTGTGTTTCCAGTTCTGAAATGCATTCCGGCGGCTTGCTGTGCAGGGTGGTGCCTAGATTCCCCTATTTTGACTTAACATCATCAACCTCTTGGTGATCTCAATCGTGACCAAAACCCCCAAATGGTGCTGCGATATTCTTTCGCCTTGTATTATGTGTATGCTGTCGTTTTGAGTATTCTTTCTGGTGTATCCGAACCTACATGTAACCCCTGTTTTTGCGACGGCTTTTTTTCACTGTAAGGTCCAAGGGAGTCACTCTTGCGTTTCAGATATACTTTGATACGATTGCTAACCCCAATATATGAGAATTATTTGACATTAGTTTATGGTACAATTGTACGCCAAACATCTGATGTTTTTGGGCAGCACTGGTTTTAGACATTGTGTGTATCGTTGTTACACTTGATCTTCTCTTTCTACGAATCAGAAGGGATCTCAAATGAACCACAGAGCCGTTAGTTGTGTGTGACGTTACTCCATTCAGGACTGTCTTTCACACTGGATTCAGACCATTCGTTGATGTTATCGTTTTGTTCCTACTTCCACTGAGTAAAAACCCTACCGACCGCAGCGGCTGTCTCTCAATGAATTGGGCAGGTCTCTAGTAAAGCGTAAGTAGTAGACCGGCGTAAAATGCAAGCTAGACAGTTTCAACATTGAAGATCCCATGGCTGCTGGATCCAAATCTCATGGACCGTTAAGGAAGCAGGCACTAAAGCTTGCGGCACGGTGGCTCGTAGGTTAAGCAGGCATTGGGTCCCAGAAATGTCCCTGGAGTTGTTGGATATGAGACGGGGTATTCCTCATGTCAGTTCATACGAATTCAAAAAGTTTTGCAAACATGGAACATTTCACAACTGTATATGACTGCCGTTTTTCTAGAAGACCGTGTATCTTTAGGTAGTTTAGTTGATTTCCACCCTTACCGTCAATCGTGTTATGAACCTTGGGCGACGGCTTGATAATCGTTCAAAAGTGTCAGTCTACTGTTCCACAGTCAATGTAAAAAAACTCTCCAGTCCATAAGTGGATTAATATACCCTTGGTATCCATGGGTCATATATCACAAACGTGTCTGAACAATTTATCGATATTTTCAACGACGGAAGAAGTGCTAAAGAGACGCCAGTGTAAATGTTCATGTACTTTTGTGACATTCATTTTCGTGGGGAATCTACAATTGTTCTTACGAACTTTGGTTTCTGATAATAGAAACCGTCCTAAATTGTTCAAATTATCTGCACAAAGTAGCAAGTCTGTACAGCGTTTTCTGTGCGTTTGAAAATCTAACCGCAGTGTCCCTTCGTGTGTAGTGTACCTCTCCCATTTCTGAATTTTATTTCGACACTGGTGCCGTTATTTTCGTTTTACTGGTGGTCCAATGGTTGGTATCGATTTCACAGTATATCCCTATTTCTTTCAAATAACCGACGCAGTTTGAGTTGACCACTGGAAAGAAGCGTATTTGCTACGTGTGTCTTATCTTTTATTTCGTTCGATTGTTTCTCGTAGTCTGTATCTCACAAACGATCTGTTGCTGAGAGCCCCTGATTTTGTTGAATTATCTGTTTTTGCTTATGCGGTCAGTTGTACTGCATAATTCCGATCCAACTTCGCATCAGAAATGTGAATCATTCACCTATAGGTACACACTACTCAACATGCTAGCTCATGTATGCTTCCCTTGTCGAACAGTTTTATCATTCTTCCATCATGCAGATCTGTGTCTTCCCCGAAGGCTTAATGCAGTAATTCGGTCTGACGGGATCAATTGCCTCCGTCCGATCTACGTACAACGGATGATACTGTTGCTGATCGCCAACTTAGTCAATTTCGCACTGTGAGTACAGAGTATCCACAGCAGATTGTTGTTTAGACTTTACTAATGAAACTTCAAATTTATTTGTTTGGAACGTATCCACGTGCCCTAATTCACACGTGATTATCGCCTATGTGTATCGAGCATCATAGCAACAACTTTAACACTTGTGAGTAATCCGATTCGTTCGAATCGTTTTTCGCTTATCGAGTTTTTTCACATCTCGTTCTCTCCTTTTTATGAGTTTGGTACAAGCTAGTAGAACGTAGTCACTGTTAGACAGCATTTCGTCTTGGCACTTCAGTACGCCACTGAGTGAGTAGCCACCAACTGTCTATTTTATCGTTTATTGTTCACGCGGCCTTGCTATCTTTCATTTTGCGCTCGAGATTTTTCGATTTTTTTTATAAAAGCGGTTCTCTTAAAGGAGGATTGTGTATTTTAGCCGCTGAATGTATGGGTCGATTGGATTTGATGCATTCGATGTAAGTATATACTGAGGGTCGGTGGTACACGATCATAAACCCTAACCCAGTCCGAAGTCTGAAAGTAAATTTCCTTCAGAATGTTGGTATACTTCCCACGATGCACTCTTTCTCGATAAATAGTGTCAGAGTGCAACCTTGTGGGTCAGTTCAAAAGCTTCTTTAGTATGTATAAGATGACACGAATTGTCAGCGGTCTATATGGTTAGCGATGTTGAGGCAATGTGAGGGTGCCATTAGTGCACCCATGTCTGTTATGTAACCCGGCTTGTTCTTCGCGTAAATGCTACTCATGCGTTACGCTTGTTCACGAAGTACAGTGACTATTAATCAGCTTCGACCAAATGGGGAACAATTCCTGTGTGAAACACATAATCCCTGTCTGCAAATGGCGATTTTGATCAATCCTCAATCATGTCGAACTACTTCGTTGATCGAGAGTTTCTAGAGCACAGCTGTCAACTCTTTTCAAGCCTGGGCTTTCTTCTAGGAAGAGAGCAATTTATCTGCATTGGATACTTTTCAGCGCTTCAGGAATTTGACCCCAAGTGAAAATTCTGCCTCAGAGGGCAGAGAAACATCAACGAACCAATGGGTACAGATTGTCCAAATATGTGGTTAACAACACGAATCGCCGGTTGCATTGTTGTTGACAATACTTAGCTCAGCGTCGTTGCACTCTGTGAACCGGCTCAGCACTGGATTTCCAGATTGCCTTGCTCACACCTGCGCTTCTGTTACTCAAGTCACTTTATATCCGCCAGGTACCGTGATATCCTAACAGTTGCCGGCGCAGTCTTGCAGACTTAATTATACTCGTTACCGGATGGAATATTCCGGCGAGCGTCTGGGAGTTCGACTAACCACATATAACCCCAGTAGTTGGCAGCTGAATGAACAGCGGTGCCACACTTACGCGTTACATGTATATGTCAAATGTGTTTCGAAGTTTTTCGGTTGGTTGGGTCCTAGACTAGAAACAAGCGCTTTCTTACAGGCGTAGAGCGCCCGTGTTCCTGCTGGCTTATGTATGTTTAATGACGAAGTAACCTCGCACCAAAGCGCAGAGCTAACTTGACACACACCAGTGCGCTACCTGGGTCCATGCAGATGCTCCTGGGTAGACTTAAAGTCTCGGAAACAACCGTGTCGTTAATGGCTCACGATTTTGTTATCAATTTTTGTCCACGACCAACCTGTCGATAGAGATCGCCAGGTGGCTTACTCACATCTAGAACGCTACAAACCACTACCCGCAAGAAACAGTTTTCCCAGCACAAAGCTGCAGTAAATATTCAGTGCTGTCTGTTTGACGGACTACCGTTAGGCTGGGCACGTACAACCTGCTTGTCAGCACTTAAGAGCCGTCTGTAAGTTTGTCACCACCATGGTAGTGATGGCAGCAGTGAGATGACTTCCTTTACCGCTCCACTAAACTATTTCATTTTGGTGCGTAGACTTGCAAATAATAGATTGTTTGGTTCGCAGTGTTCTGTCTTAATGGATCCGACAAACTCACTCTATATAGACTGCATTACTCTCCCTGAGTAACCACCTGTCCGATATTGAAAAAGGAATCGTTTCTTCAAACGGCAACGTTCTTGTTCACATGGTCTTCGGTATTCCGTCCAATCACTATTTCCCAGTTGTCTCCATGCGTTACCTTCCCTCGTTCATTCGATTTTGGATGCGCCAGTATTTCTGTATTTGCAGTTAATGTTGCTCTAGTAAGCTTTTGGCTGCAACAGCAGGCCCTGTGACCAAGGAACGTCAAAGCATCCTCTCCAGTCTACAATGTAGTAGCTCATGCATGGACTAGACTGTTGTCTTGCATTGTGGGAATACTGATGCCATCTCATCAAAATTCCTGAGGTGCATTCGTGACCCCTGTTTTCTACACTCTGGGAGACCACAAATGGTTAACGGTTTGTTAGTCACCTCATCGGGTTCCACGGAGTTTTGTTCGATTCGATGAACAGATTATTAATTGTAAGTAAGAATGAAAAATCTTAATCGGACGAATGAAGAGTCACGCGAACAACTTATGTCAAGACTCCCTAGCACTATATGATAACCTTGTATTTAGTAACTCATTTGCGAACTATCTGTGCCGCTCATGTTAAGCTTGATGGAATTCGTAGATCGGTGAAAATGAATTATCAGCTGCAACCTTCAGCATCTGCCGTTTCTATAGTAGGACATGCGGTCGAGGTTCACCCGGTGTGTATGGCAACAACCATACGAGTGAATTGTGACCAAATATCTTACACTACTAATGCCACGTTACCCTGTAGTGTCAAATAGCTTCATCTATTCTGAACGAGTGGTTATGCAAACAGTTCAGTTCTTAAAAGTGCAACATATTTAGGTGAAAGCAATGCAGGTTGCATAAAAGATGCTTCTCATTACTATGCGGACTAGTCCTACAATTACTTTGCTCGCTTCAATTCAGAGATGTAGTATTGATAAACAGCGAAATTTGTCCGGCCGTAATTCATGGAATACCGGTCTCCAGTTTCCTTCATTCCAATACTCCGCATGTTTCGTTGCTACTGGTAACATCTATTTGTGAGGCTTCTGTCAGCAAGTGATTCAGGTGATGTGTAGATTTTTTCGACATACTTGTCCTCGAGAGTGTGAACTAATCAGCTCAGCCGGGAAAAAACTAAGTTGGGTGACATTCTTGGAATTGTACCAGAGCGAGGCTAGCTACAAAAGACGAGATCTTTTAAAATCGGGCCATGTGATCAGATAAATAGGTCATTCGGAGACCATCTTTGAAGGTCAAACTATTCTGCTCGACCTTACCGAGCCTAGACATCGTAGGTTCCCGATCGGCTATTGGCACTGTAACATCTGCCTTGGGAATATTCTATTTGGCGTAACTCATCAACAAAATCGGTGAAGAGCGATTGTCCTTCGGTGAACAATTGGCTCTTTTTATTTACCTAATTTACTCCCTTACTGTAGCATTCTTGCGTCACTGGTCGAGGACGGTGTTTCCTTCCAACTGGATGGTCATCAGACTGGTCACAGTTGTTAACATGACACTCTTTTCGGTCCTGTACTGAATGACGTAAACCAACGTACGCCTCTATACTCCTTTTTCTGTTAGGTTAGAGCAAGAGATTTTAATCGTGCAAACATATCAAGAGTACTATGCCGTTACACATTTATTTCTCCGCCTCTTTCGACATTTCCGATCTCCAGTTTGCTGCTTCTTCCCACACATGCCCTTTTTACGTACGAGGCTGCTGTATCTGCGAGTTGTCCATGCACACATTTTGCGTACTTAAACTGTCACGCACAACGTGCCTGCCGACAGCGTGACCCTCACGAAACTTAGTGTAAGCATGAAGGAAGCACTCTGGAGTAAACCAGCGCACCGCGTTCATGTAGCTGGTTACACTGGTCTGTTTTTAATTGATCTGCCTTCATTATGTGGCAACCTTTGGACTAACGTATCGCACTTACAAATGGATTATGCTCTCACCTCTTTCTTTGTCTATGTTTCGTCTGTTCTTAGCGCGGGATATGGCGTTTCAATGCGACCGAGAGACTTCTCATCGTTCCTTCTCTCTGTTTTCATGATTAATGTGTTGATGTACACACTGTTCTATATTATCATGAAGGTAGGCCACGTATGATTTTTTCGTTTGAGAAGTATTCCGTTTCATTGTCTTGTATATCTGTGTGTGCTCGCTGGCCTTATTACATAGCATTACGAGTCACATCTCACATGCAGTGCACTCAATTTAATAGAGTGCAGCTCCCAGACATTGACCTCCTCGTCAGTCAAGTGCGATTGAGACTTAACTCACTTAAGTATGCTGTGGTCACACATTGGGTGTTTTCCACCATTAGGCGATGAGTAGCTTGTTCGCATCCCTAGTGGTCTTATCCAGTTAGTTTATTTCGGTACAATGTGATCTAATACATGCACCACTTTCCTATAGAGGTGTCCTATATCTCGTCCACAAGTTAGTCCTCAATTCCTTTCTGTCTTCCCTTCTGGGTTTGGAAGCGTTCATCGGTGCTCGCACATCTAGACGTTCGCGATCGATTAGCGTTGTTTAATCAATCAGAACCACTCATTCGCTTTATTCATCAGATCACGTAAACAATCGTCGAAGTCTCCAAGAGACATGTTTTATGGATTGCCAAGACTATCTAGAGTGCTGCTCGTCCCGGGTTCGCATCTCGGCTAGTCTGTTTGGTGTACAAACTTACATAAACATGCTCAAATTGATCAGGTACACGCTCAGCGTCCGTATTTTGCTGGGGTTTTGTATTTTTTCAGATCGCTTGTTGTAAATAGTCAAAGAATTGGTAGTAGTATCGTGCGGATTCTTCTGCTAATTTATGATCTTGAGCCCATGGCACAAGAAGCAGAGGATCGGTTGCTCGGTGTACGAATACGTTTGGTATCTTTTTGCTTGTACCGATAATCAGTTGTCTGATTTCGCTTCGTGCAATTTTACTTCCAGCTACGACACCGTGAGCGTATTCTGCTACTACCCGTGCTTTATCTGATGGCTGGACTGGCTTGTTGGATGATATCAATGTATTTTTTCATTCGACGAAATACTACTTGGGAGGTGAGCCTTCATTATAAGCTTTTGTTAGCGACGTCGCATCTTCTCTTTTTCATTCTCAAAAATCTGTTATACAGATGTGGATTTCGCATAACTGTGCTCAGGTCCCCAAATGACTGTATCTATTGCGCCATAACCTCGTTTCAAGGCGCACCGTGCAGTTTTGTTAAGGAGCACGTATTTGACGAACTGTGTTCAGATGTGACAAATGTTGCTCAATGAAGGGATGTGCTATTAGTTCCGGTTGCTTTATATCTTTCCCTAAAAAACAACTTGACCAAGCATCTCCTCAGCATGCCACTCTAAGCCATCATTTTCGATACAAGGATTGAAGTTTAACGTGTTCACAGTGATTCAGACAAGAATTCTGAGAACCGATCCATTAAGTTAGAACGCAGCTTCGTCAGTAAAAAAAGGAGTTGCCGAGTGTCAAAATATCCTACCAATTTATGTGCTGAGCAACGCAAGACTCCGTGCTGCTCGATCACGAACTTCCGATTAATAGTATTATCTCAAGAGTAGGGATATCATCATTTGACATGTTCACTATGCCAATGCGTCTTCTGACGCAAACACTTTCGGTCTTGAAAAACCTACAGATCAGTCTGAGAACCAAAAATACAGTGTAACTACCAAGCTTGTTTTCAGCTATTTCTCATGAGACCAAGTATATAACGTTTTAAAGGATCTGGACAGATCAGAACAAAGCAAATAGAAACCACGTGAGGTACATCGTACAATGTTTACGAATGAAAACAACTCTCTGGCAGAATTTCACAAATAGAACCGTCGAAGTTTGATTGATCGTGGACAGGATGATGGGCATGATAATCGCAAGACCTGAACAGTATTTCCAAATACAAGTGAATTTCGATCGTCTGAGTTACAGCGAGAATTTTGTATCTTACAGCTTTGAATTAATTATCACTGGCCCAATGAATCGGACGGGGAGGAATTGGCTAGGTTAGCGGTATGACTTGCTTCTGCAGAATTTGCAACATTTGGACTGTTGAATGTTCTTGTAACCACGATTGATCCAGATCGGATCGTACTCACAATAAGCGTCTAGTCATGCAGCCAGCGTAACTGTAAAGGTTCGGCGGAGCACCAGATTGATCTCCGTTCGTCCTTGGTGCTAAACAGACTTTGGTAACCTCTCGAACATTCTCGAAGAACAGTGAGATCATCTCAATGTTTCCGTTTGGTTATGCTGACGACAAGGTTTTGCTGTTTGACAACTTTCAAGCAGCACAAGCGATGCTAGACGCTATTTCGCGTTCTGCTAAATACCTCGGAATGCGCTTTGCAGCCTCAAAATGCAAAGTGCTTCTGCAGGATTGCTGTGATCACGTAGATTTGATGTTAGATAATGTAGTTAGGGAGGTTGTTGACCGGTTTATATACCTGAGGGGCTGCGTCAGCGGCGGTGGAGGTGTAGAGAATGAAATAGAAGCACGCATCTCTGAGACTAGGACGGTATTCGCTAATCCGGGACATCTCTGGCGACAGAGAGGTATTTCTCTGAAGCTAAAAGGTCGCGTATATAAGACAACGGTGAGGGCCGTATTACTTCACGGCAACGAAACCTGGCCGCTCAGGGTAGGAGACGTGAACCTTCTTCAAGTAGTTGATCACCGATGTTTGCGTTCAGTCGGTCGTATCGGGTGGCACCAGCGTGAAAGCAATGAAGAGGTTAGAAAGCGGGTGTTTGTTAATGATTGTCAAACGAGTTCTTTTGTTCAATCCCTACGTTTGCACAGGCTTAGATGGTTAGGTCGTGTATTAAGGATGCCAGCTAGTCGTCTTCCACACCNTGAACCACTGATGTATTGCTGTCTATGGTGATGATGATGATGTACATGGGGCTGGTATTTAACTGTTCCAGTTTCCATTGTTCTGGGTCTCGATTAGTTGAAACTTCTGATCAACTTGCTCTAGAGCACACTTTTACCTTTAATTGCCGGATGAGAACAAAGTAGGCTTCGATGTTACTAACGCACATATTGTCCCCTGCCCCTCATCTGTTCACTACATGGATACTTTCAGGAGATCAACTAGCACTTAGGTCACCAGAACGCGTCAGTCTGGGCAAACACATTCGCCTGATCATGCTCAACAAACCTAGGTGCCCAGCTTGGATAATTGGGTGCGTTTCCTATTTCATCGCATAGGCTCGGAAACGCGTATGTGTGCTGACAGAGGGTAACAGAAATTAATGAACGATGGTAGTTAAAATGAGACAAGCGTTCGAACGTCACTTAGTTCGCATGTTGTTGCTGTTCATTGTTACACTACTTATAAGTAAGCAATCAAACTTTTTCGCTGTTTACCAGGCGAAATTCGACGTTTTCCTTAGGATATACGCATGGTACACATGCATACGCTTCTTACTTTGATTCATAAACTAACTCACATCCTTATGTTTAACTTTGGACTGCCTATCTGTAGTAAATTGGTGTGGTCGGCTGAGTCGGTTGAAAGTTGAAAGATTTTACTCAGTTTTATTGCACGCTAGCAGCTCTGTTGAAGGTTCCCTTCATTTACTTGTGTTCCTTTTTTTGTCGCATTTGTAAACTGTCCAACACACGCTTTCCACGGACAACACGGAGACGGGAACGCACAAACAAAGACCTTTCTCATTCCTGTAACAGCTGACAAACATACTAACTTCATTTATTAGTGCAGTCACATACATATACCGGAGGACCGTCCACGGCACTTTGTTGGATAACATGGATCTCGCCGATGCTACGACATTGCTGTATCAAAATTTTTTAGTAGCACACGACGTCAGACGACATTTCAAGCGTTTAATTTTTTGAGAAATAGACATTCATCTGAAGAACAAAATGGGTGTAGGTGAAATAATCGCGATAATTGTGTTGTCATTCACCAAGGTCGGGTTAGTCTCCTAGTCTGAGGTCTTCACGATTCAGAGTCGGTGGCTGGGGAATTTAAGTGAGATGGATACTAATCGGGTTCACTGACGTGAATATTGTCGTTGTTTGGCTGAGTTGTCTGTTAAACAAGTGTACTCAGTGAAGCGGGACAGAGAAATTCATAAGTTATCTCACTGATAGTGCCTTACTTCCACTTATGTCTCGGCTGCTTGTTTGTAAGGTGCAGGCACCTTGACGCTGTGTTTGGCTATAGACACATTTGCTCAGTGGGTTGGTTCCCCTCCTTCCCTTTCTTTTTTCACTTTTTTCATCGGTGTTTACGTTTTTCTCTCCTTCATGGCTGTATGACGGTTAAGCATCCGCGGAAACCACTAGTGTATCGTTGTCTGTGTTGGTGAGGATGAAACGGCGTGCACTGAGTCGTCCCGCTTAGCTGTGAAACATATATGAGTTGATTAACATCTCTCCGCGACGGACTCTGTTTGGTTGCGAAAGTGGGTTCGTGTTAATATAAAGTGCACAAATCAAACGCAGCTAATGAACTTAAAACTCTTGAGATCTGATATCCTCTCGCCCGGATTTTTTCAGATCAAGGTAAATGCTCGCACATCTCTGTTAGCTGAGATAAAATGGGTTGTAGATTTTGTGGTAATGTGCGATTTTATGAAGAATTGCTGAACCGAATCATTTACAAATCTAATCACCCAGCTGTATGATCTCAGTTCCACCCTTGTTTCGATGAATGAAACAATGAAGTCTTCTTTCGTGCAAAATTGTCAGCAGTATCATAAGTTTACACCGAATAATTGAAACCTACTATCACAAAAGACAGTGTCGATGCAACCCGACGTAGTTATATCCCATCTAGAGAGCAGTATCGGCCGGATTATGACGGATCCATCAGACTGTACTACCATATTGGAGAACAGTTTGTCAGATTCCACCCAATACCAAGGTTTCGTCAATATCAAAGATGAAAAAGAGGATGCGAATTGTCGACCATCTGAGAGCAAAGAATCGTATTTGGTAGCTGTTTGATTAATCTACCCCATGCAGCTCACGGTCTCGTCTTACTAACTGAGATACGTAGACGGAATGTACCACGAGGGCTCATCCTACGCATATCTAATTCGCTGTAACACGAAGTTGCATAGTGGACTGCAGAAATCCTGGAACCTTTAAGAAAACGAAAGTGCATGCATATTTTGAAAGACGCTTTCAAGTGTAAATGCTAAGTTAATATTAGCAGACATCCTGTTGCCTAAAACTATTAGTTATATTTATGATTACATTCATCCTCACCAAGCTGACATTGATATTCCATGTTATTTGGATTTCTTTCCTTTGTCTACTTACCGGGTGTTTTTTAGACATAAAGATGACATAGCGACGAAGTGCTACTCTCACTTGAAAGATACGACTTGCAATTTCTTTTATAAGTAATATGCAGACGGCACATCTGTAATTTATGATTCAACACCTGATTCGATAATTATTCTACAGTGGTTTAGTGGCTGTCATCCGATTATGAAATTTAATTCCAGAGTATAGACAAACAAAGACAGCACTCTTAGTTGTGTTATTTTATAACAGGACAGTGGAAGGTGAGAAGGAAGTGTGTAACACTGTCACGTGGGACGCCTAGTGTACTTTTCGAAATACGGACGAAATTCAATCAATTACGTAATGCAGACAGCCAGAGCGATCTGCGGTTCAAGTAAGCTAGAACAAGATTTGAAACTAGCCTACCGTCTGTTACAGGGAAACTGTTATCCCGGTATATGAGTGAACAAACGAACTCACCCAAGCTCATCACTTTTCAAAAGAATTTCTTCCACGCAGCCCTCTTCAAAGGGGACAAAGAACCGGAAGTAGTGAAGCGCCGCCTACTGAATCGTTTGCATGCAGATGTAACGTTTCCAGTCCACACTAGGATCTGCTATCGAACAAACAAACTAGTGCCGAAATGAGATTGATCACCGTGTTCGCCTGTCGCTCTGTCTTCGCTCATCTTTCGTTCCAGCGTCAACACAATGACTGTCTATGCTCACGTGTCGATTACATGAATCCCGCTTCCAGTGGTGACCGCTATCCCTTCATTTTTGCCCGCGCGACCACTCTCGCAACATATATTTTGACCTCGTGATCTGTCTGCGCAGTTACGCCATAGTTGTGATCTAGAGTCGGCTTGTCGCATCGTACTTGCCTGTGCACAGCTGTTTGCCTGTCTCCCTCATGCTGTTGGTCACACTGGAGACGTGGAATCGCGTAGACTAAGCCAGGTTGCTCGTTTGGTTCTACACGATTCTTAGTGCTCATCAAAGTTGAACAGTGTTGAGACTGGCTTGTGATATTTGGATGCTCAGTGGTTGGAAAATCCGTTTAGCTGCTTCAGGTGTGCCGTGCATATATGGCACTGTCACTCATGTTTTGGGTTTTGTATGTTCATTTCTTGTGGACTCACTGACAGACGCCCTTCTGAAACGATTGGGGCACACATTGGAAGTGAACAACTTGAACAGTTTTCCTGGTTCCTGTCTCCCAAGTTCGGATGAGCTACAGCGCGTGTCTACACGGCAGAACAACATTCGCACGCACCTCTTGAGGGGACAGGTTGAATGGTTGTTGTTGAACTTGAGAACAACATCGGTTGTCGGTTTACGGAAGACAGCAGTTTCAGTCTGCGACCATATATATATATATATATATATATATATATATACTACCTTGGCGTGATGGTCAGGTTTGTGCCGTTTTGATCCAGCGGGCTGTGCTGACTAGCACTTCTGCCATCCTAGGTTGACATCAGACAAGACAATAGGGGGAGGCCAGACAAGAAAGCTGCTTTCCTCATAAGTTTGTACGTCGCACCGTTGACTGTGTAAGAGTGCCTAGACAGTGAGGCACGAACCTATGAGTACAAAACAGGACTGTGTTTATAGTTGCAGCTGCCTTCCTATTATGGAAGGAGAGGGTTAGAAAAGGTGTCCGCAAACAAAAAGCACTCCAATCACCCAACGGTTGACCGTGACCACCTACGTACTGTCATGTACTGTAAAAAAAGTACACCATTTAAAAGCGTGATGGAGCTTACGACGCATGTTCAGCGCGTAGCAGTAACTGAAATGAGTCATCATCGGATTGTTCATTGCGTCTCCGGGCTGGGCTAGCCCCTTACTGCCAGGTGAGTCAAACTTTTGGGCCACTTGTTCCGGGTATGATTTCTCAAGAAAACCGTTCATTCTGTTGCATCGCAGGTCAGCCTTGTGAGTCAGAAGTTCCGGGTGGGATCCCCTAGGAGAACCTCATTTCATTTTTTCACACAGCTCAGATTGTTGAAATCAGGCATCATTATAGACAGTAGCACGTCAGTCGTTCTCACTGATACTTAACTGTCACAAAACTACGAAGAAAAAAGTCAAACTATATATGGGAAGAAAAAAGAAGGGAACAGGAAGCAACCTAACCATTAAAAAGTAACTAAGTCCATATTTAAACATTCAGCATCAACTTACCTAGACTTCGCAAACAAACAACCAAGCTGTAAATGAAATTATGGCGTCATCAGCAAGAAAGCTTCCTTACGACTTCTACTGCTCCCCATATTCAAATGCACTCACTTCATAGACCACTCAGCCAAACAACGCCACGGTTCACAACACTGAGCTCGGTTGGCCGCTATCTCACCCAAAGTCTCCAGCCGCCAACTCTGTAAGTCGCGAGGTCCCCAATCCAAGAGACGAGCCCGATCTACAGTGGCTAACCCCTTGGTGATTTTCATTTCCCTACGCCAGGTCATTGTCTGTCCGCCCCGCGGACGAAAGAACTCGTTTGACAATTGGTGCCAAGTACGTGCATCTTAATTTTCACGTTGCTTACTCGCTGATGCCACCCGATACGAGTGATTGAATGTGGCACCGGTGGTAAAATACCTGAAGGGCGGTACACGTCTTCTATCCTGATCGGCCAAGTTTCGCTGCCGTAAAGTAACACAGCCCTCATTGTCGCTTTATATACGCGACCTTCAAGCATCGCTATAGGTACCCCCCAGATTAGTGGGCACCGCCCTAGCTCTAGAGATATGCGCTTCTATTTCATTACCTACACCTCCGTCGCCGTTGATGCGGCTTCCCGGGTACACAAACCGGTCAACGACTCTCATGACTTCATTATATAACGTCGAATCGACGTAACCACAGCAGTCTTGTGTAAGCACTTTGAATTTTGAGGCTGCAAAGCGCATTTCGAAGTATTTAGCAGAACGCGAAACAACCTTTGGCGTTGTTTGTGCTGCATGGAAAGTGCCAAACAGCAACACCTCGCCGCCAGCATAATCAGGATCAGTCAGCTGAATCAGAGACTCACTCCGAGGTCCCATATGTCAGTCTGACATGCGCGTGGACGCAGTACGTTGTCCATCCGGACGTGAAGTGTATATACGCTGCTAAACCAGGGCAGCACCGCGCTGATCGCCGTGGAACTAAGCCGCCACGGTATCGAAGCCGCAGCCATGAGTGAAACTAGGCTCTATCATGGGCTATTCACGACCAAACTGTTTATTCGTATTTGCAAGCCTGTCTATTGTAGATCATCCAGACAGCGGCAGAAATTGGATGTCAAACGACTGGGGAACTCAAAGACGAGGACCACTCTTCAACGTTCGTTTTTCGCTCGTCTGAAAGACGTTCCTACATCCATTTCTGCTGGGAGTATGCAGTAACACCTCACGAAACATTATGACAGCAGCCACCGAGACGGTCGATGCCCAGTGCAAAAAACGGTCGGACTATTTCGATGATAACAATGTAGCTACCTCCAACTTCATACGAGAGAAGAATGCGACGTTTACTCTCTCCACAATGAAGACAGAGGAGCCACGACCTGGAGTGTTCAGCGTCACCTCGTCGAATGACCTCACAGAACCAATGACTGGTGGGAAAAGCAAGTTGAGTTTATGCAGGGCTACCCTAATCACCGAAAACATAAGTTCTACGATTCGCTGAAAGCGGTTTTTGGTCCATTCGCCCAGTCTACTGGGGTACTGGCTGACGTGGAATCTGACTGATTGCTCTAGCCTCAGATTTCGCAGAAATGGAGAGAGCTATTGTGCAACTGGGAACGGAGAGGCTGCAAGTGAAGGTGGATTATCACGGGAAATTCCAAAGAATAGCGTCCCGGTTTTTGAGCGTGCTTTGCTCTAGTCAGTTCACTCCATCTGGGATCAGGAAGTAACCCCTCAAGCGTTCAAGGATACCCTAATCGTACCTTTGTTTAAAGTAAAGGGAAGCAAGCAAGGCATCGAAAGCTATCGGGGCATTAGTCTGCCGAGCTGCGCTGGAAAGATGCTAGCATGAATCCTGCTGAAGCGCCTCAGTGAGGATGCTTCTAGGAACCGGTGGTCCCAAGGAACAGTGTGAGTATCAAGAGAGTCACACTACGATCGACATGATGTTCGCTGTCCAACCGATCTAGAAGTGCTGTGAACGCAACTAACCACTGTTTGTCCTATTTGTAGGTTTCACTCAGGCGGTTGATTCCCTGATTAGTGAGGCACTGTGGACGGTGTTTGGTGATTTTGAGTGTCCACGTAAGCTTGTCGACTTAAGTAGACATCTGCACGTTGGCATGAGGACAAATGTGCAGTCCTGTGGACCGACCTGTGATGACTTTCGCATTGTCATTGATGTGAGGCAGGGTTTTGTCCCAATCCCAACCCTATTTAGTTTATATTTGACTGCTATGCTAACAGCTGCCCTCCGGGACTTGCCGAGGGACGGCGTTGAAGTTGAACGCCGGACGGGCGGGCGCCTACTGGATATTCGACGTTTCGATGCCTCAAGCTAGCCACGTACTTCGACAGTGCATATCCTATTATTCGTGAGTGATAGTGCGCGACCTAAACGCGGCGAAAATGAAATTGTGGTTTCAGCGAACAGAACTGTTTTCGACAAGTTCTCATCTGGGGCATCATCATCATAAACAGCAATACACCAGTGGTTAACACTAATGCTTAACTGCCACACAACCATGAAGAAAAAACAAACCCTATATAGGAAGAGAGAGGAAAAAAAGAAGGGGACGGGAAGGGACCTAACTACTGAAAATAATTACCTCCATATTCAAACATTCAACATCAAGGTGCCTACACCCTGCAAACACAACCGAGCTGCAAGTGACAGTAAGGCGTCATCAGCAAGACAGCTTCCTTACGGCTTCCACTGCCCCGCGTCGACAAATGCACTCACTTCACAGACAACTCGGCCAAACAACGACAACATTCACGCCACTGAGCTCGATTAGCCACCATCTCACCTAGAGTCTCCAACCACCGACTCTGTGAGTCGCGAGGGCCCCAGCCCGGGAGACGAACNGAGAAAAACACAGCGCTTGCCATCTCCACAACGGAACAAAAACAGTGAAGACAGGCAAACGATGTTTCGGAGTATTTGCCGCCAGGTGACCGACCGTGTTCGCAGAACCAAGAACGACTGATGGAGGAAGCAAGGCAAGTGGGTGTGGAGATACGCCACTTGCTGACAGTTCAAGGGGTCCTGCGATTCGTTCAAGGAGATCTTCGGTCTATCTTTCCACTCTACTAAAGCACTGGTTGGGGTAGACACCGGACATTCTTGCATCCAAACAGAGGGCGTAGTGAAAATCTGGCACAAACACTTTGGTAGCCTGTTAAAACTTCCTCCTACGATTTGCCGGATTACTATGGACAGCCCACCTCAGCGGGCCTTCATATCTTCGCTTGATCTCGTCTCGGATTCGCCGGAGTGGTAGAGAGCGATCAGACGACAGCTAAACGGTAGGGCTGCAGGCGAAGATGGATTGCTAGGTGGAATACTGAAGAATGACGGACTGGCATCGGAACACGATCTGTTCCTTTCGAGAGAAATGCCCCGATATTTCAAGGACATCCTGATAGTATCTGTGCTTAAAGTTGGGGGTAGCAAGCAATGCCCCGACTGTCATTCAGGTAGTAATCCACTGAGCTGCGCAGACAAGCTGCTTGTAGGAATCCTCTCAAACCGACTGAATGCGAGCATTTCAGATACCAATATTCCCAAGGAGAAATGTCGATCTCGGGCGAATCGCAGTAGATTGATCTGGTGTTTCTGGCTTGTCCGCTACGCGAGAAGTGCGTGAAAAGCAACTAGTCCTTGCGTGCCCTCTTGGTGAACGTCACCAAAGTCTTTGATTACGTGAAACGTGAGGCCCTGTGGACAGTGCGTGGTGATTTTGAGTGTTCACGTAAGCTTGTCGATTCGAGTAGACAGCTGCACGTTGACATGAGGACAAATGTACAGTCCTGTGGATCGACCTGTGATGACTCTCGCATTGTCATTGATGTGAGGTAGGGTTGTGTCCCAACCCCAACCCTATTTACTTTATATTTGACTATTATGCTAACTGCTGCCCTTCGGGACTTGCCGAGGGACGACGTTGAGATTAAACGCCGGACGGATGGGCGCCGACTGGATATTCGACGGTTTGGTGCCTCAAGCTGGCCACGTACTTGGGCAGTGCGTATTCTATTATTTACGGGTGGTAATGCGCCACTTGCACGCAGCGAAAATGAAATTCTGGTTTCAGTGAACAGAACTGTTTTTGATAAGTTCTTATCTTGGGCTGGTGCAATTACACATTAAATTAAGCAACAATGACGCAAGTCATTGGGTGTAAGGCAAACGCGACTTAGTTGTGGTTATGCTCCCAAGGTTTCAGGAGGTCGGTGTTAATTGGGGTGAGATGGGAGGAGGGGATCAAATGGCCTCGTGAGCTGAGTGTACGTGTTTGGCCACGGTAGTCCCAAGGTGTGAACGAACTGCTTTTGAACACACAAATCCGGTTGACTTAATCGGATTGCGACCGCCTCGGCTATAGACAGGATGCGCCACTTGGTTTTTAGTGGCGCGGTGGCCGGGGCACGGTAGACAATGTGAAACGCTCTATCCGTGTCGGTCACAGTCAATTAGGTAGGCCAGAATGGATGAGTTGATGTTCTTTGTTATTCCCGAGCGAAGCCACTGCGGGCATTGTTCACGAATTCCTTCAGGTAAACGGCTAGTAGTGCGACCAATATATGCTAAACCACAATTAACACTGACTTCCTAAAACCCTGAGAGCGTAACCACGACTAAGTCGTGTTTGTGTTACACCTAATCGCCTTACCCTCGTACCATTTCTTATCAATGACTTCCGCCACTGTCACTTGTACCAGCCCAAGATGAGAATTTATCGAAAACGGTTCTGTTCGCTGAAGTCAAAAATGAAATTCGCCGACCGGCCACAGGCTTCTCAACCGCNCAACCTCGACGTCACGTCAAGCTTACCAATTGTTGGAACCAACAGAATAATAACCAGCCAGTACTCACTAGCGAAAACCGATCGACAATGAATAAAAGGCTCAGCGAATTGAGCCCCGTGTATTGATATCGACCGTAAGGAGAAACACGTCAAACTAGCGAGGCACGAAGCGAATTGTGTTTTTAGCCCCGGGGACGAATAGTACAAAATGGAAAGCTTGGCTAAAACAAAGGTAGGTAAAAGAATCAAAATCCTCACAAATGTATAGATGGATGCAACTATCAAAAACATTATTTATTATAGTCGCTACATGCGCTCCCGCCTGTGACCAAGGGGCATCTTGCTTTGTGGTGATATGTTCTTTAGAAACCAGGGTCAAGTGGAGCATACAGAACCTTGACCATTCCATCATTTCTCTGGAACCTTACGTCACTGATGAGACTACTTATTTGAAGGCATCGAATACCTACAGCACACCTGTCCCTGATGTTGGTGACACGTAGTCTAAGGAGATGTTTTGAATTGTTGAGCTAATCCCCCTAGCTTTCTTTCTGAGTGTCCAGCCTTACCTTGTTTGCCTGTCCAAAATGTGCGGCGCTGACTTTTTTCATGCTCTCTGTTAACGTAAAAATGGCAGTCCATTGACGACTTTTTTGCTAGACCATCTGATATCCAACTCTCCCATTCCTTTTTCCACACAGGTCACTCCAGCGCAGTCGCGCGCGCTCAACAGACCGTGCATGTTGCTGAATTTTTATGATGCGCATGACATCTGGCACTTCCTGTCCGCTACATCCATGTTTTTCTCCTTTATGGTAAGCCGGCTAACTGTTTGTGACTCCCAAAGAACCTTTTGACGGAATAGTTCACTTTACATAGAGTAGGGCATGGTCTTGCTGCATACGACTTGACAACATTCGTATGTTACACTTGTGACCTAAATATCTCAGTCCTGTGGTGTTTTGAACCCGGAGCCAATTGGTTAGCTCTTTCACACGATCTTGTGAGCCTACAGACACCGATCTCCAATTTGGACGTCAGATCTGTCCAAATTAGTTGTATCATCTAGTCTATCAACAGTTCTATTTGATTATCTGTTGATGTCTCAGATTCCTTTTCTCTGACAATCACCGGCTTTCTCTGGTATAGAATACGTCCTCACTCATTGCCCCATTTTGTTTCTTCCAGATGTTGATGAATCTGGATGACGATTTGGTCGACCGGCCACGGAATTGCATTGCCGTATTCTGACTCCCCGTGGCTGAAAAAAAAACAAAATCACTCTTGTTTATTGTTCCCAAGATTTCCGGTTGCCATCACTCGCTCGACTTTCGTGGTCGCAAGCACTTTCGTCACACACTGGTACTTTTTTGATCTATCCCATCGCCGGTTCCGGACCACGTTTCACCAGTCAAACTTCCGTTCCCATTATTTTTTTCATAATTTGTCACAATCACATTTCAACATGATAAACCCAGTGAACCTTTGAAAAATTATCATTCTGCTTTGATTTCCGTTATCAGTGTCGTAGAACTTGCGATAATGTGTGTATGTTCCTCGATAATGACGACTCACCGTAACCCTATCCACGGCTGCTCGTTCTGGTTGTGTCGTGACTACTGTAAGGGGAAATGGTGCAAATTCATCCAAATCTTTCAAAGAAGTGTTGTCATTTTTAAACGAGAAATCCGCGTGAAGACGAACAAAGTGTTTTACTTTTATCAACTTACCATCCGTTTTTGAATTCTCAAAAGGCTGCACTCTGATTTACTGTTGAATGTAGCAACCAACCACGTGCAGTTGTATAGCGTGATGTGTAATGACGAAATTTGGAGATGAAACACGGATTAGAAATGACTATCTGAGCAATTCATCACCGTAAATAAATAAGCACTTGCGTATTCGGCTTTCAACAATATTCTAGTATAGTAAGGGCTGTCATTGATCCTGATAGTGTTTCACCAAAGAACGTTAGTAACTAATTAGGTCAAAACCTATCGGCAAGCTTTAGCAGGAGCCAAACTTGAAGGTGACGCTCTTTCGAAAGAGGCTGGTCGGAGTGCCTATTCGGACGTGAAAACTGCCGTCAGCTGAATTCCGTACCCCCTAATTGGTAATCAAAAGAGGTCAACATTCACGAGTACGAGCCAGCCATTGGTTGCGACACTGCAAGACTTTACTAGTGCAGACAAGCAAGGCTGTTAGAACTCGTGATCACCGACCATCTAAGTTAAATATGCGATGTGGCGGAAGCTCTGTCGGCACACGAAGTGTATGACTGACCCAGCATGAGCCGTATTTTAATCACTGGTTATTGATCACGTGCACATGCCGACAGACTGTAGTGTTGCTCACACGGCCGATTCATTCAACATGGGCTGACAGAACGACGATCAAATATCTAGTTTGTACGCGCCTTCCGCACTGATGACCGGTCCACAAACCGAGATGTCTGTAGGAGATATTAGCAGATGCACCACATGCCTCTGTCATCTTCAAACACCCCGTCTGCAATATTACAGGCCAAGAAGATAAAGACCACTCAGGCAGCCCAAAGGGCCTGGTCACAAGTAGGGTCAGGGACAATCTTACGGACCGGTTTTATCATTTACATCGGCTTTGTGATCTGCGAGATTTTGTAGAAAAATTATATCTACACCCTCCGTTCGTCGGTCTGTTCCGTCGCACTGTGAGTGCGACCGTTATGAACAACTCAGGTCTTTGCTATAAGGTTGTGATTAACGTGTGTGCAGAAGCACTTTGTGTAAACCCTTCGTCTCCTCTCTCCATCCAACCCAAAACCACTTGAAATCCGGCCAAGTGTGAACCATTTGGGTGGCACATATGCTACCCTTCCCCCACTTCACCACCATTCTACACTAGACTGTTACCTACTACAACGAATTTAGATTATCAGAAAGTCAGTGCTCAGACCAAGCCCTAGAGGCCAGTTCGTAATCAGTGACTGTCGCGAACATTTTTTCTTGTGCCTATTGTACAGTGTTACATATTTACACTGGTTCGGCCTCATAGCTTGATGTTTCCACTACAAGATCTCACTTTTGTTTTGAGGAAGAAGTACCTCATCTTAGCCCACCATCTGACTAACAGGCTCCGGCCAGCTGCGCTGCAAAGACTCCCGTCCTTATGTTCCCAAGCATTATTTTTCTGAGTCTATATAGGGAGCAGGTGGCAATGCAGTAAATTTAGCGCGAAACCAATTGCGCGCCGACAGTATTCGGCTTCAGTCGTTGGGACACTGCTTCAGAGAAAAGTGCCACCAAGGAAGCTGTTCTTGCCATTAGGCAGCTGTCGAAGCGCATAGAAGTGATCATGATCTGAATTCGAACGGGTAGTTGAGAATAAACCGTACACACTGCTATCGTACGCCTAAATCGAGCTTACTGAAATCATGATCCTAATTTGTGTTACATTAAGAACTTAGTTCAATTCGTGGTCATGGACCAACCTTTCTTGTGTAGCCTCACCCAGACCTTTAACCCTCATTGTATGACATCGTTTGCAGTCAACTCCCAGTTCACTTTTACTCCATGGTGTGGACTTGTGACGCTGCTTTCTAACTACCTAACAGGCTTCCAATTTCGTTGTGAAGCCTAGCTCTGATACTTACGATTGATCACAACGAAGAGACTAATGTATGTTTAAGACAGTGGCCCCGTCAACGGCTACTGTTCCTGACTAAACTCAGGTCGTTTAACGATACAAAGCTCGAGATGTGTGTAGACTGTAAATCAAAGCATACAGCGGTCATTGGTGTGTCATCGTCTGTTTTTGCGTTTATCCAACAGATCTCCAGAGCTGTCACGGTTAGAAAGACGTTGGCTGACGATCGTACGGATGTCCAGGATCACGGACTTAACGGTCCGACTGCGTACTTAGCAAACGCGTTGCGAGTTAAAAGTCGAGAACATAATCACGACAGAGCTGACGAAACGATGTCGTAGCGGAACTTATTACGAGAGTTACAAATCGACACGAAGTGAAAATATCCTTCCTGTACGACAAACGTAACATGAAAGTGCTGAAGAACATATATAGAAAAACAGATCCAACGTAGAACGCACAGATAGATAAATGTGTATGTATGTATATGCACGTACATAAGAGCAGAACTTGTCAAGCAACAACATAATTAGCACGAAAAAAAACAGGCGAATCACCTGAACAAGTCCCAGTTCAAAATGCACGAAAACATATCAACCGTGTAGTCAGTTGCCTGATAGGGATACTTGGACGTCTCGACATTGTTGATTGTGAAATCAAGTAGGAACGTATCGAGCTCACGTAGAACAAGTAGAAGAGTGACGGTTCCGCCTACAGTAAAAAGCCATATTGATAAACGGTGATTATACACAGTTGTCGACAGTCACATCGTCAAAAGTAATCTTACTGAACTACGATTCATCCCGTGTAAGCCGGAGTCACGCTTACCAGCCAGCTAAGATTATCCATCATGTTAGGAAGGGACTGCCTATTTCGTAGCGAAGTAATGAGTGGAGTCACAGATTGAACGACTTTTTCCTCTGAGCCACGAGGACTACATTGATTTCCGTAGGTCAAACTAGTGCTTCATGATATTTAAGTGTCACAGACGATTTAAGCAGCCTCAGAACCTCAGAAGTGTACGGTCTAGTCGACAGTAAAACCGACGAAACAGATATGATTCCCAAATGAAATTAATAAGGCAGATAGGCTTTGCTTCGTTTTAGGGTGGACACCCAATATTCGACATTGCAGATGGTGCCTGAGAACTTACGTGTAATTACCCGGTCGCGTGTCAAGTGAAACCGATAAAATATTGATTACCCACGTCACGTGACAGCCATACCCATGTGGTTGTTGCGATGAGACCGTTACGGCCGAAAATCGAGCATCCGACTAACCGTTAAATAATATTACAACAAACAACTCGTAATGACAGGATTATCAGCGGACTAGTCACGTTCGTTATTGTCCTGACATGATATACGTCTTGATAGCAGGCGGAAGAAGGCCATTAACACCCGGCTTCATATCCAAATTCTACGTTTAGATGTGTTACACCAAAAGACATCTTGACCATACCAAAAGATTCCATCGAACTCATCGTTTACTTACCCAATTGTTAGCCATTCGGCGGCTGAGCACGAGCAATCCGCTCGGCTTGAACATCTGGAGGCCGATGTCGTACTGGTAACGGCTGTACAACCAGAGTGCCCGCGATAATATCGTAGGTGCAACGATGATAACGAAACAATAGCATGCATAGGAAGGAGAAGAATGTCAAAAAGCTGGTGCCTTTTAGCATGGAACGCACCAGTGCTCTGTGTAGAAGTGGGGGATAGACCGAGAAGCAGAACAACATTCGAAATTACGTTAGCTAGACAGATAGCCCAATAAAAAATGAAACGTTAGGTGGATAGTTTACATCCGTCAATCAAAGCAGCCTGTTATCATATGCTACGAGTCCTACATAAATAGTTTTGTAACGGGATTTCAAAAAAAGACAAGTTAGCGAGTATGTTTTCCAAGTTTCATATACGGCGAGTATGAAATACAATACTGTCCACCATCTCGTGTAAATATTATGCACCGATTATTTATGGGACTGAAGTGGACTGATTGACGGCAGCGAGTGAAAATTGGGAGACCGAAGTTGGAGGGTAGACTGAGACAAGAAGGGTCTACTGCGGTATACAACACAAAGTTGTAGCACGAACGGCGAGAGTGTAAAAGATGAAATTGGAAATCGTATCTGAAAAGCCAGAACAGCTTTCTCCAACATGGCACGGTTGATGCCATGGAATTTAGTAAGATTAAATGAAGGATTGCCGCATAATGACCTCATGGACGAAGTTGAATATAGCGCGCATATGCACAATTCAACGAGACTACATTTCAAGGAGATGCACCCCAAAATTAATTTCGGAATAACAGAACAAGGGTATTACTAATGAGTAGTGTGGCAGATGTATGATTTTAGATGAGACCCAACTGTGAAAATTCAGGGCTTCGGCCCTTTTCACAGTTGGGTCTCATCTAAAAAAGAACAAGGNTCAGGGCTTCGGCCCTTTTCACAGTTGGGTCTCATCTAAAAAAGAACAAGGGTAATTCAGACGAGCCACTGAACACAAAGATATTACGGATTACCTAAACAATATCGTCAAGTGTGACTAGCGTACGTGAATTGCAAGATATGCGACTTCAGACAGCGAAATCTGAATGGCAAAAACCAAACACTGCTCCATAGGACGACGTGATGCACCACGAAGGAGGGGAGAAGAAACCGAGGGCAATATAAAATTGAAATCAACAAACGATGCACACTGTACAAATAGTCGATCGCTCGTCCACATCGACAGGACCACCACCTACCGGGTTATTCCCAAATTCGTTCCTGGTGCCACTTCGACCATGTCGGGAAGGGGAATAACTTCGTCGCACGAGACGACGCGCAAATTCATTAGCCATTTGCCAACAGTTGCGCCACCAGGTCCTTGTCCAAAAAACGAATAGCTGATGAAGAAAGCCTGTAAACAGGATCATCAAAAAGGCCAACGTAAAAAGAACAAGGAATAAGTTGGTACTAGATACAAGTTTCGGATAGCTCAACTCAATAAAACCACTCACGGAGCATGCCTCGCCACCGTAATTCACTTTTTAGTCGTCTAAGTGACGACTTGACTGAGCCGAAAGTTGTGTTGACAGGACCGTGCTTTGCGTGAAGTGAAGTGTAGCAATAAATACCCTCATCGCAGAGGTAACCGAAGATGTGCCCTACTGACAACCTTCAATCAATGAGCGAAGCTCCAGCATAGTGCTTAGTCGGTTAGAAACTGGTCAGTCAGAAGAGTTCACCAAACTACAAAGGTTTTTGGTTATTTTAAACCCCTAACAATTCCCCGGCCACCCATCAGAAACCTATGTGGAGAGAACCCACTGATGAACTCTGGTAGTCTGGCAAGCAATTACATAGAGGCAATAACATCAGCGGTAGATGACAGGCTACCATTCAGGGCTTATCACCTTAAGAAACACTGCTACTGTCAAGACTCCTAGTAAAGTAGAGTGGTTAGAATAGTCAACGAGCATTATTTGTGGCCGGATAAGTTTCTGCGTGGTATCAAGTGCGTACTACCGAGCAGAAATTATAAGGTGGAAAGATAAGATAAACATACGACTGCTCAACTCGCTAATCAATTAGTCACTTCGATAGGGTTAGACTAGCAATTGAGTCTAACGGAACACAGGCTGCTCTTTTAAAGTTAGGTCAAAGAGTAACTTCAGTTGTGGAAGAGTAAGGCTGACCTTACTGGATGATGAACCACGGCGCGTTGTGAAAATGTTAGCTGGCTGAAAACAAAGTAGGTGTACAATTCACAACAAAGACTCCATAGTACTGTTGAATATGCTCGAAGTTTACCTCGGTGAGTAGCGCTGGAATTTTGAGATTCAGCTATTCGTGGAAAAGCAAGAGGGTTTACGTTTTACTTGGTGAGATAAAACCGGGCACGCACGGAAGAAATTCGTCAGGCATTTAAACGTTTGGTACCCATCGGATGGTTTTTGGCGCAATGTAAAATATGACTGTTTACCAGCAGTTTCTAACCTTTTCAAGGCCTAGTAAAATAGTCACGAAGCCATATGCTGGAAAAGCGAATGGTGCACTACAATACAATAAGGTAGAAGGCAGACATGATGACGTCAGTTGCGCAGTTGGAGGAAGCCCAATTATGAAAATTTTGGGGTTCAATCAGGTTCGAGTTACAGATTAGAACACCGTGATTCCATACTACAACCGTGCTGCCAGATAAGCAATGAAGCCACGCTTGAAACCCAAAAACTATACATTTGAATCCAGTTAATTACTAATCCAACTGTCATGGAATCCACTAAATGTTCCAAAAGATAAACTGCCCCGGGAGAAATTATCAAGCAGCTAATCCTGAAATCCACCGATTCTACTGTTGAACATTGAAACTGAATTGTTGACAAGTACCACATTGCAAAAATCTTGGTTCCCATTTCGACCTATGCGTGGCTTTGTAGTATGCTTGCCGCGTAGATACATGTTATTCCCATCGCCGGTTGCAGTTTCTTCAGGGCCAGATATTTCACCGTTGGGCCTCTCTCAAATTAATAGAGCTACGACAATGCTGGGGGACAATACAATTCACACATTATAAGGAACTTTCTTAAACGATACGAGAATTGGCGGGGAAAAACATGCATTCCAAGCTTATCAAAATCATTAATAACAGGAAAATCGGTCGTCTGCGCTGATTCTAACTACTGAATTTCTGAAGAATTTCAATTTTGACAGCAGCTGAACTGTAGACAATGATACAATTTAACTTCAAATATCCAAAAGAAAGATAACTCTTCCCACTCACGTGAGCGTCAAAAAGAGGCCATAGTATCTTGATGCGCCGACTGGTTGAACATACTTTGTGCTAATCGCCGTTGATTAGCCTATTGCATACTGAACGACCTTCACGCGCACAGATCTCAGCATCACCACTTCGAAAAAATGTCCCGACTAAACATGCAGAGCTCAGAAGGAATATTCACAACTCAAAAATTATGACAAGCAGTGACATGTCCACGATCTAACTACCAGCCTCGCGGGTAAAACAATCTTCAGCAAAATCGACCTCGTCCACGCCTATTACCAGATACCGATAGCACAAGAGAAAATACCCAAGACGGCTAATACCACTTCATTCGGTTTGTTCGAATTTGTGCACATGCCTTCTGGTCCTCGTAACGCTGCACAGACGCTCCAACGTCTGATTCATGAAGTCACCCGTAAACTAGACTTCATTTATGCATACATAGACGACATCCTCGTAGCTAGCTCTTCCCCGGAAGAGCATATAACCCATCTACGGACGCTGTTTCAACGTCTGGCATCATACAGCCTCACCGTCAACGGAGCTAAGTCCGAACTTGGTCAAGCCTCGTTAAATTTCTTAGGCCACAGCATCTCGGCAGATGGGATTAAATCGCTTGATTCCGGGGTCGAGGCTATTCGATCGTGCCAATTTTCCGATACAATTCCCAAGCTTCGCCGCTTCAATGGACTCGTGAATTATTACCGTCGATTTATTCCCAATTGCGCTAAGCTTATGCAACCTTTGACTGATTTACTTCGGGGTAATAAACGAACTTTGCACCTAACCCCCGAAGCCTCCACGACTTTCGACAATGTTAAGCAGGCACTCGCCGCTTCAGTCATGTTGCATTTCCAACAACCGGACGCACCAATTGGTATCGCCGTGGATGCACTGGACACAGCCATAGGTGCAGTGCTACAGCAAGCAGTTCGCGATACGTGGCAACCGATCGCATTCTTTCCTCAACGTCTCAGCGATACCGAAATGCGATACAGCACCTTCGGTCGTGAACTCTTAGCCGTGTATAGGGCTGTGCGCCACTTTCACCACGCACTCGAGGGCCGCGATTTCATTATTTTCACGAATCACAAACCTTTCGTGTACGCTTTGCGGAATTACTCCGACAAACATTCACCTCGAGAAGCTCGACAGCTAGACTATATCGTCCAGTTTTCTACGGACATCTGCCATGTCTCCGGAGCTGCAAACGTCGCCGCAGATACTCTATCATATCACAACATAGCGGCACAACAACAGTCCGACTGCACGTTTACGGATGATCTGGAACGCACGAACTTACGCCTTGTCACAGTTCCATTGACACCTTCGCCCGGTACCATTATATGTGACATTACGCTGGAATACCCCAGGCCAGTCGTGCCACATTCGTTACGAAAAGCAGTTTTCGAAGCGTTGCATAACCTATCACATCCAGGGATACGCGCATCACTAAGACTGGTCGCGGATCGATTCGTCTGGCCTAACATGAATCGGGACGCACGCCATTGGGCCCGTTGCTGTCTTGCATGTCGATGTTCGAAGGTCAACCGACACAAGAGCACACCCTTGGAACCTTCTCCAACTCCCGACGATCGTTTTGAACATGTCCACCTGGACCTTCGTCGGGCCACTTCCACCTTCGAGAAGCTACACCCACCTGCTCACGTGTATTGACCGGTTCACTCGCTGGCCAGAAGCCATACCATTGTCAGACACATCAACAGTGTCTGCGGTTCGCGCTTTTGTCGAGCATTAGGTTACGTTATGGTTGACCGTCGACTATTACAACTGACCGTGATACGCAGTTCGAATCAGCTTTATTTTCACAACTGACCAAGCTGTTAGGCGTGCACCGAGCACGCACCACAGCATATCACCCGCAAGCGAATGGACTCGTAGAGCGTCTCCATCGTCAGCTCAAAACTTCATTACGTGCTCACGAGCGGTTGGATTGGACAGAAAATTTACCCCTAGTTCTACTCGGTATTCGCAATTATGTCAAGGATGACAGTATGACCCCAGCGTCATCTGTCTATGGTCGTCCTCTAGGCCCTCTAGCTGATTTCTTTCAATCGTCAAGCGAAACTGCTGCCGACACTCAAGACTACGCCAACCGACTAGCCAAATACATGCGATCACTACAACCGAGTGCTACAAGTATTCAACAGTCTCCGTCTTACGTTCCCAAATAACTCAGCAATTGTGAGTTCGTGTTTCCGCGAACAGACTGTGTTAATAAACCGATACAGCAACCGTATAAAGGACCTTTCGTGTCATTAAACGGTCCCCCAAAACCTATGTAATCGGCAGTTTCGGTCAGCACCTCATCGTCTCTATTGAACGCCTTAAACCTGCTTTCACCGACTCACTCCCCGGTTTGACAACACAAACATCCCCTGAGCCGTCTCCATTTACTTCAACCTCTGATTTAGCCCCAGCGTTGCCTTCCACATCTACTCCTGACGAAATCCTTCCTCAATCTACAACTCGTTCAGGGAGGCGCGTCCATTTACACGCGCCTTTTCAGGAGTAGTTCACTATTTCTATTTAACATTTATTGTACAACTGGTAATTCATTATGTGTATTCCATGCTCCTGTCGACCAGCAACTAACAGTATTTTCAGGTACAATTTCCTGATTCGCTTTGCACGAAAGATACCTGCACATAATTGTAAGTATCCTCAGGCGCTGCAGGACACGCGTCACGGTGGGTATCTGCCTTTTTCTCTAACTTTCAGGTACTTCACCTTTTCTTTATTCCTAGGTCTGACCGGATGCATAACAACAGTTGCTGGGCCCAAGGAGAAAATCTTGAACGCCGTAGCACTTTGTGCCTGTGCAGTGAGGAAATCACATCCCCTGTCACGTCCTCAGGAGGCGTTTTCAGGTTGGGTAGCTCGCGCGCGGCTGGTCAGCAAGACAGCAACTGTTGCCCAGGAATAAAATTCACAGGTAGAAGGCCTCCTATATTAGTCACCCTTCTAGGGGGGCTGATGAAGTGAGATCACCTTCGATGTCCCCAAAATTCTAAACTCCCCGCGACGTGAGATTTGCCTTGCCAGTACCACCGCACCTGTTCACACTACCTTGTATATGTAAACTTACTACAAACCACCAGCATCAAAGTTAGTGGGCCGGCATAAGTATCGCAGTTTTGCTCGTAGCTGTATAATGAATCCACATCATCTCCACTGCTGTAGGTTGCATTCACTAGGATAACAATGTTGACCTATTACCATTAGGAACGCCGCTTAACCAGTCTAACGCTTGTTTGAATTCTAAAGGTCGACTGGAATTTCCCCTCGACGCAATCTTCCACTCTGGCGGTTGCTGTGCGGTTGTGCTCAAGGTTCCCTCACGTCCAGCTCCCTAGCATTCCTCAAGTGTTACGTTGAAGCCTGTTGTGAACGGTGAGTAAATCAATAAATAAAGTTTGTTTGCAGATTCATCGTTTTCTCCTTGCGACTTCCGATTCACGGTAGCATGAGGTTGGGGGAAATCTGGACGTACGAATTCAGGAACTAGCACTACACATATCTGGGACTTGTCTTTTTCTTTGCGGATGTGCAGCAGTCAAACATTCGCGTGAACCACTGATTGTAAGGACGAAAAACAAAAAAAATGTTTGTCTGTACGGTTGTTTAACTGACCCCATCTAACGGATAATACTTCTGAGCTTCCGCCACGAGTAGTACAAAGTAATTCAGATAATCGCCATGTCTGGTCAGAGAATTAGAGGTTGTCTATGAGCACCATCACTTCGAAAAACTGTCCCGACTAAACATGCGGAGCTCAGAACAAATATTCACAGCTCAAGGATTACGGCAAGCAGTGACAATAAAACAAAACAGATAGCAGGGCAGACAATATTTTGTCCGAAAATCTGTATATTTTGATAACACTCGAGTGAAGCCAAAAACTCACAGTAGAAGTACACGTTCCTAATGTCACAGGGAAACTTTAAATCCAGCGATTGGTCACCTATGAGCAGCACCTACGGTAGTTCGGTTAATGGCATAACGCGGCCGTACTACTCCAGATACAATGAAGATTTACAAAAACAGAAGCACAGGCCGAGTCATGTCAGAGCTATATATATACATATGTATAGTTGACCATTCAGTAGTATATGTGTGTATAAAACTGTTCGAATAAATGGGTTAAACCATTACTACACGGGCTTGCCCTATTACTAATGGTCACGTCTTCGGCCCCATGGTTTGACATTCGACCAGACAATTGTTGGCAAAACACGCCGAACAATCACTTTTCATCTGCTCCAAATTATTCCCGGTATTTTATGGAAGTTCCAAAAAAGTGATCTCATCCATGGCTGAAGCGACCAGCAAAGAAAATTCATACAACTCATGCTTGTTGTGGCCATACATGAAGGCGAAGGAACCATTCTGCGCATAAATCCGGCACTTTTTCAGGTCGATAATTTTTGGACTATTTCACCTTGACATCTTCCTCACGAAACGTCATAGTACCCACTTTATCAATTGGTCCATGTCATCCTGCCCAGATACCGTTTACCCGAAGATTTGGCTTATACGGTACATTATCACTGGTTTAATGACCATCAAACCTTAGCAGCCTGATGGCCTTGAACTTTTGACGGCCAACTGAAGTCGTCAACATGTCTACATACGCGTACACTTCGAAAATGAATGATCGAAAACTTCGTGATTTGTATTATTGGGTACACGTTGGCATTCATAGCACAATGTATGGGTTTTAAGTTATCACATCAAGCAAAAACATACTTGTTAAAACAATAGCACCCGGAAGCAAAACACATGATTCTCAACAAGAATTTCAATACTAAGTTACTAAAACGATCCAAGGGTTTTTAGTTTGTTCTATCACAATGTATTGCAGGGTGACTTATAGTATCATACGTGACCGTGTTCCTGGTGGGCTGTCACAGTCTAAACAACCGCAGTTGCAATGACAGCACCCCCGAAACTCGTCAGTCGGAAATGACATCACTGACAGAAGTTGCAAGAATTAATCAGGACCACCAACCTCCAACAGGGCTCCGATAAAGCGACCGATATGATCCACAATGAGAAGTAGGTCCCAATCGAACAGATCCATTCCGCCTTCTCTCAGTTCGTTGTGTGCGATGAAAAGAAGTCTTTCAAATTTGGACATTGGGAATTCGTTCTTATGCAACTCCGACTTGGCCCACATTTGTGCTCTTCGTATTGTGCGGTACTCGGGAGCCGAGGAGAGAATATTCAGGCCGAAATATTTGAAAACTTCACTAGATATTAAAACCGATTACTCAAGCAAGCAGATGAACTCACACCAATGATGAATTTCCACTCAAAAAATAGATCAGAATAAGCTTGACAATCAGAACAACCAACGTGTCTATGAGTTCCGCGGCAACCCTACGCCAAGGATGTGGAATAGTATATCGATGAACTGAACTTCAAGTAAGCAGGCCGGTTAAAGTTAACCTACATTGCACAGGAATATGGCGATCATCACCGGTATCCAGCGGCTGTCGACGTCCGCTCCGCAGATTTTCTGATGCTCTCAGATAAAACCTTGACATCTCAGCCTCATATTGCTTTGTGGCAAGTAAGTTAGCGCTAACTGCTCTCTCTTGCTCCTTGAAAGCGGCCGCCCAACGTTGCTGATAAAGGGATACGGATTGATACTGATCTCTCACCCATTTATCTAACGCATCATAGTAGGCTGCCCAGTCCGTACTCATTGCGCTTTATATAGGCTGAAACGAGGTACAAGCATAAACACCAGTAGCTGCGCTTGGGTGCAAAAAAATGGAAAAAGAGTGAATGTTCAATTTACAAAGAGAAACAAAAAGGAAGCACTGTCAACGGCTTCGGTTTCAGAAACAAGGCTGACAGATGGTAATATTTGATGAGAATTAGCTAACCTGCTCAAAAAAGCAGACAGAAAACGACGGAGTCATAAAGTAAATGTACATTGGAAACGATGGAACACAATCGATCAAACTCTTCAGCCTCATAGACAGCAATACGTCAGTGGTTCTCAGTGATGCTTAACTGCCACAAAACTACGGAGGAAAAAAACCAACCTTGTATAGAAAGAAAGAAGGGGATGGGAAGGGACCTAACTACTAAAAAGTAACCAAGTCCATATTCAAACATTCAGCATCAAATCACCCGCACCTTGTAAACAAACAACCAAGCTGTAAGTGAAATTAAGGCGACATCAGCAAGAAAGCTTTCTTACAACCTCTGCTGCCTCGCGTCATCAAATGTACCCACTTCACACACAACTTAACCAAACAACGCCACCATTCATACCACTGAGCTCGGTTAGTCGTTATCTCACTTAAAGTCTTCAGCCACCGACTCCGTGAGTCATGAGTTCCCCAATCCGGGAAACGAACTCGATCTACAGTGGTCAGATCCTTGGTGGACCCCTTCAATTCCCTACGCCAGGTCATTGTCTGTCCGTCCCGCACCTTACACCAGTCGGCCGCAACAGAGAGACTCGGCATGACAGACGACTAGCCGGCATCATTACGACATGAACTAAGCACCTAAGTCTGTGCAAATGTAAAGATTGAACGAAAGAACTCATTTGGCAGTCAGTGCCAAATACCCGCTTCGTTTCTCATCCGTTGGTGTCATCCGATGCGAACGCAGACAACGGTGGTCAGATACCTGGAGGGCGATTCACGTCTTATACTCTGAGCAGCCAAATTTCGCTGCCGTAAGGTAACACAACCCTCACTGTCGCCTTATACACACGACATTGAGGCATCAGAGAGATACCCCTCCGTCGCCAGAGATGTTCACAGATTAACGGACAACGACCTAACCCTAGAAGTATACGCTTCCTTTTTCATCCTCCAACACTTCCACCACCGCTGATGCAACCTGTCAAACAAACGAACCGATCAACAACATCCATAACCTCGTTATCCAACGCAAAACCCGGGCAATCACAGCAGTCTTGTGGAAGCAGTTTGCACTTTGAGGCTGCAAAACGCATTATGAAGTACTTAGCAGAGTGCATTGCTTATGCTGCACGAAAGCTGTCAGCCAGCAACATCCTGTCACCGGCATGAGTAACATCAGTCAGCCTTCTATCAAGTAGGAGGTCCACGCCGACATCTTGTGAGTGCCTCAGATAGTCTTCCATTATTTTGCTCATGAAAAAATTAAACAGAAATTATGAAGGTAGACAGCCTTAACGTACACCGCTCCTGGTGCTGAAACCGTCAAACAGTTAGCCGTAAACCTCAGCATGAGCTGAAGTGTGAGAGTAAGGCGCCGACAGTATGTTTACATACTTGGTCAGCACA
>QNGE01000205.1:26764-37792 GCA_008508345.1 Paragonimus westermani
TTTGTTTGCCTTGGAACTTACAACAGTTCTTCTTATCTGTAAAGTCGGGTAGTGTTGCTACCTACATGCCCAAGATGCTGTAATATTTTTCGCCTTCGTGGCTGAAGTGACTGGATGAAATATCAACACGTCACAATGTATCTTCTAGCCTTCAGTGTATTAGAGAGCCGGACGAAGTTTCACCAAATGGACATAGTGGACAATGTCACCGAAAGAGAAGATCGCATGGGAAGAAAACTTCAAGTTCTTTTGCAACTACGCAGTTTTGACGAGATGACGTGCAAAGTTCGTAAACCCAGTGGGTCGTCGATACCTCAGCTCTACGACCTCCCTAAGATGCACAAACTCGGAATGCCACTAAGGGCTATTTTGGCGATGGCTAATTCTCCACACCATGGTCGGACACGCTGGTTTGTCACCATCCTAACACCATTGAAACAAATGTTTCGGGTCTATTCAACTGAAGATTCTTTGGGATTGACCAGTAACTTGGAACAGTCAACCTAACTGATAGGTTGGTGTGTTTCATAGACGTTCAGTCACTGCTCACAAATGTCCCACTACATGAGGCAATTGATTATATTTGTGAGATCGTTGAAACGAGCCACATTATTATACCTCTAGCTAGTAATATTCTGAAAGAAGCTTTGATGTTATGCTACCGCCAAATTGATGAGTTAACCATGCGAAGTTCACTAGAGTCCACCTTAGCAGGCTTCTGCATGTCAAGAACTGAGCAGATGCTGGCTGCAGACATAGCAAACCTGTCATGTTACAAACGCTACACTGATGATACAGCCATTCCAAACAAAATCTCTTCCTCAAGCAAGTTGCCGGAAAATGCGCACATATATGGATAATTCAAACGCGACTATGGAAAGGTCTGTGCCGATTATGGTAAGTGAATTACTTGCTCAGGCTAGCTAACGTCCAGTTGGCTTTGGAGGGAATGTCAGTTGTTCTCATTGCCGCTGCCGTTGTTTGTGCTATTGCTGCCACCGCTGTCAATGTTGTGTTGTTCTGTTGTTGTTGTTGTTGTTCTTGCTGCTGCTGCTGTTGTTGCTGTTGATGATGTCGCTGGTTTTCGTAGAAGTTGAAATTCACAATGTAATGTACTGCCGTGTTGGCAGTCTATCTTTTGTGGTCAAGATTATTGTGAGTTGTGGTTTCAGAAATATTGGGTGGATGTACTGCACATCACGGTAGGCCACATAATTTCTGCAACGAACTAACACTGAAAATTGTGAAAGCAAGTATCTTGGCCAACATTCTGGTACAAGGCCTTGGTAAGTAGCGATAAACCTGGATTGCAATTCTTTTTCTCATTTCAGTCAAAGTGAATCAGGGATGTCCGAAGAGTATTGTTGTCAGTGGGTCAGCTTCGATTAACTCTCATGGGTCGTAATCACGTAGTTTTAGTGTGGTTTATAATACTGCGCGTTGCAAAATGCCATTCGTATCATCAGCAGTGAAGATGACTAGGATCTCTTTCCATGAATTGATTTCAAAATCACCTTTTGCAAAGTTGTAGGCCATGTATATGTCAGTCAAATAAATAATGCTCAAAATCATATCCGGGTTCGAAAGAGTGCCTAGTGGAAAAGAACATTTGGAACAAATTCATCAATGTAGAAAAAAGACATATTCTGCGGTGTGTTATCATTTGGTTCACTCTTATCATTCGCAAACGCAAAACATGTCGTTTTCATATGGCATGAATAAGGATAGACAGGGTCTGGAAACGCCTACAGTCACACCACGTACTATGTCCTCAACACAACGGGAACCGTATGGGTTGCTTCAACCAATTTGTGCACACAGCGCCGGCTGGTGAGTTCTGATCAGCATAGCTTTGCTAAAGGCCACCAGCTTCTGATTGTGGTTGCGTGGAAATATTTTGAATAACCTAAGTGGGCCAACTTGGCAGCCCGCGGCAAGGATATGCACTACTGACGAGCTCTAATGAGCGTGAAACTCGAGTCTAGTGCTTCTTTTCGAAAGAGGCTGGCTGGAAAGTCTATCTGAATGCGAAGGTTGTGATCAGATGTGAGTGATGGTCAATTTGAAAATATGTCCAGCGATTGATGATGCGGGGTTTCTGGCAGCGGGTTCACCGATTTGTGATTGTGGTGACATGAGTTGCTCTAGCCAGTTCGAGAGGTGTTCTGCCACTCGCTGATAAAGCTGTTGGTCTGTTCTGCCTCGTGCAATCTTCATTGCACCTGCAAATGAACCGCCAGACAACCTGACAGACAGAATCGTTGCTTAAACTGCGTTCGTACGAGTAGCCACGGGAAATACACAAGAAGCATTGAAGTGCAGTATCGCATGAGATGGTTCCTGGTACACAAAGGAACTGAGCATTGGCGTCCATGGCAATCGTGACGTTCTGGGGTCGGTTTTGTGTGGGGAGGAGTGTTTTTGCTTGTAGTGCTGTTGAAGCGCATAGTCCATATATTGTTTTTCTCTGAATAAATAACCCTTGCGCCATCCGCTTTTTTGGCTCACAACGAGTGGTGTATCGAAAGATACTCTGGAAGAGATTTTCATTTATAGAATAAAAGCAAGGCCATACTGACTGCCCTGGGAAAGTTTTCACAGCACCCCGATGTTCACGGCCACGAGCAAACAATCTGCCTTTAGGGGTTTCAGGCGAAGTTGATTGGAGACTTCCCAGTTGCAATCTGAGATAAACGGGAGCTCTGAGGAGGAATATTTTAATTCCGTTCTTTATAATTTCAGACCATGTTGACATCGGACTCATTTGAATAGAGCTCTACTTTGAGACCAATACGTTCCAGATTACAGCTGCGTGTTCACTGCAAGTTACAAAAGTGCACACTTAGGCGGGTTTCGGTCAAGAGGTTATCGGAGTATATCACTTCAAAAAATGTGCAAGAAGCTGTTCATGATATATGCCGCCACAATATCACTGTGAGGTAAACGTTTTAATCTCACGTTCTTAAACAATTCCTCCATTGTACTATTTTGAACTGTTTCATTAAATGTTGTGTCAGCCCATGCAATTGATGTGAGACCTTGATTGATGATTGCCGAGTTCGTCACGATCATTTCGGAGTCCCACCAGTGGACACCCTTGGAAACCCTATCAGCTCAGCCGGAGTACATTCACCTGCTGTCAGTCTGGCCGTCATCAGAGATCTCCCTCAACCCAGTTTGGTACGTTAGATTAGTCATTTTATTGGCGTGTTATACTACTGTCGCCATTTCTTACCCAACCTTGTTGACACATTGAAGATACTGATTTGTTGAGATTCAAACAGAAAAACTCTTAGACTTTTCTGAGATATCGGTCAATTCGTTTAACTTAATAAGGATGATTTTTGGACAGACAGCATCCATTCACCACCTGAACGCTTCTGCTTCTAACAGTACCACGACCGATGCCTCAAATTCGTCCTTTGGAGCCGTACTCCAGTAACTGGCTGGCAACACATGGCAACCGTCGTTTTCTTCAGATTTTTTCAGCCAGCGCGAACTCGCTGCAGTAGGTTTAGTCGTGAATTGTTGGCAATCTGTTTTTTTTCACCAAACGCTTCCGTCATCTTACAGAAAGGACATGCGTCTTGTGGTTTAACCGACCACAATCCATTAACATACGGCATAGTGGTCAAAACTGATCGTTATTCACCACCAGAGTTACGCCATTTGGACTGAATTTCTTAGTACACTTCACACATTCCATAGGTCCAGTCAGAACAGATCGCGGTAGCCGACGCTTTTCAGACAGTCCAACTGGCATACATCTCGCTCGACAGCTCCGTTGACTTTGTGCACGTGATTACAATTCAGGCCAACGATCCGGATATGGATAAACGGAAGGTCTTAATAAACGCTCAGGAAATAAAACATCAGGGAATGTCCCTTCAATGTGATTTTTTTTACCGCGTCACCAAGACTGTTTTCGGTGCCCCCCACAATATGTCACATCCAGGATTCAAGGTACCCAGAAAATTTGTTTCTGAATGATTCGTTTGGCTCGGTGTGAACAACAATGTTGGCCATTCGACGCGTTACCGCTTTGTTTGATCAGTTACAACATGTGCTTCTTGGATTACGCAAATCTGTTCGAGCTGACAGATAGTGCTCTCCAACACACCTTACCAATGACACCATTTTATGTTTGCCGGGTCAGTTACTAACTCATTCGGCAATGCAGCTACGCAGGACGCTTGAGATTTATCATGTCCAGTTTAACTCATCAACCACTGTGATTACGAAGTAAATCCTCCGGTCATCTTAACAATCGACTGAAAGATGGCATGTCTTTGTCTGCTGTGATAAACCCCAAGAACCCCTACAACCTGCGTACAAACGTCCCTGTCATGTTTTGAATCGCTGGACGTCGGTGCATCGCGCTCCAACAGTGGAGGACTCTACTCCAACTGAATCGCACACACTGCCGGAAACAAATTCGCACATTGCTAAATCCAGTAGATCAGTGCGTTTAACTGATTTACTCGTTGCCGCTGTTTCACCGTAAGTGTAGCCGTCTCCTCGCCCTCTCACCCAGCCCATCGCATTGTGAAGCTGCTTAGTCTGAGTGATGCTCGGTGCCTCGCCGCAAAGCGCACTCACACAATCACTGACCCGAAATCTCTCTTCCACATCCAGACATGCGGTCGCCACCTGCACACTCATGAAACTGGAGTGTGATAAACAGATTGAGAATAACACAACGTTATAAGCAAGTTGTAATACTTTACGTTTCAACCACCTCGGGTGGCCTTCCTCAGGAGTGTTGTAATCGAAATCCATGTTTATCAATAACATGACGCCCAAACTGTTCAACTTCATTCGTACTAAATTTGGTGCGGATATCTTAAAACTGGAGTGTGGTTTGATAGGATGGAGGCACAGACACGTACCACATGTTCAGACCAGGATTAGAAAAGAACACGGTCACACAGCACAGCAGGACAGGACACGGTCCCATCGAGCACCACCTCATGAAGCTTGCACACCGATCCCGACAATAATACTCCAAAACATATTATCGTTACTTGTTAGTGGGCACGCAAGCTACTACAATTCAGAATTCCACCACAACTTCAGTGGACTTGTTTCCCACGAAGCACACTTTTAATTTTGCATGCAATAAATGTTGAAAGTATGGGATTCGGCGCTTGGATAGTGGTTACTAATTGCTCTGAAGGCCGTGAATACCACTGTCAGATGAAACCAGTCAGGCCTCGGGTTAAAGTTCAAACATGACAAACACAGCCACTGGTGATTCAGATCACAGGCCAAAGCGAGAGAAAGTGGTTAATCAGAATTCAGGTGAAGAAGTCAACTCACTCCGGTATATAAGTGTAGGGTCACATCACACTTCACCAAACCCCACGCTCAAACTTGCAGGCTGAAACAATTGCGTGCTGATGATGTCACCACGTTTGGTGATGGAACGTTTGCAACCTAAATGCCAATCTCGGCGAACATGTAAAAACCGAAAAAAGGGATCATTGTCGCCTGAAGTGTCTGCACGAAGGTGTAGCATAACCATCATTAGCTGGGTTCGGTGACTGAAGTTTAATGACGTCACTTTACCATAAGTAACACGTCTCTGTTTGCTCACTGTGAGTTTAGACGACTGTCATCGTAGNTTCAGAATTCCACCACAACTTCAGTGGACTTGTTTCCCATGAAGCACACTTTTAATTTTGCATGCAATAAATGCTGAAAGTATGGGATTCGGCGCTTGGATAGTGGTTACTAATTGCTCTGAAGGCCGTGAATACCACTGTCAGATGAAACCAGTCAGGCCTCGGGTTAAAGTTCAAACATGACAAACACAGCCACTGGTGATTCAGATCACAGGCCAAAGCGAGAGAAAGTGGTTAATCAGAATTCAGGTGAAGAAGTCAACTCACTCCGGTATATAAGTGTAGGGTCACATCACACTTCACCAAACCCCACGCTCAAACTTGCAGGCTGAAACAATTGCGTGCTGATGATGTCACCACGTTTGGTGATGGAACGTTTGCAACCTAAATGCCAATCTCGGCGAACATGTAAAAACCGAAAAAAGGGATCATTGTCGCCTGAAGTGTCTGCACGAAGGTGTAGCATAACCATCATTAGCTGGGTTCGGTGACTGAAGTTTAATGACGTCACTTTACCATAAGTAACACGTCTCTGTTTGCTCACTGTGAGTTTAGACGACTGTCATCGTAGAGGAAGCACCAAAAGGAATAACCAACGCTTTCACATGAAGAAAAGAGTATCTGTGCATAAAACTGGCAAAAGTGGCCCTGTTTAGTAACATGTAGTCAGAATAGTATTATTGGTAAATAGTTCAGTGGATTTGATAGTCTAACTTCGTAGCTCAGCTTACAGCGTCATTGACGTGTTGTTCCCATCGCTGGTTTGAATCCACCCGCAGCACAGTTTTTTCACAGGTGGGTCGCTTCTAACTAAGTTGGCGTACATGGGAGGTTAGACCTGTTGAGTTGTTGTTATTCATGAGCCAATTCAGTGGTGAGTGCGTAGTATTGCGAGACCATGGCAACACAATCACCTGCCCGATGGACGTCCAGATTTAAAGAGCAACACCATCTAACATGAAAACTAAGTAACTGGTTCCAAGAGGACACCACAATGTAGGTTTTGCAATGCAGTCAGCGATTCTGCAGCTGTCTCATAGCCATCCATTGTTTAGGCCATGTCTGTATTCATTCAACCAGATTTCACTTTGAGATCCTAGTTGAAAATCGAAGTATGCAGCCACATAAGAAAAGTATTTGTCCAAATAGTTAATCGTGTAAGTCGAAGGTGTTTATCATCAAACGCAGTGCTCAACTCGAATAGGTCAGATAGGGTGCAAATAATGCTTGCCGGTGCTGCCATGTATAAAACTACTTCACAGTGGAGACACGTATTTACTGTGGTGGATCCGGCTGATATGAAGCGGATAAGGACCTCATATTTACATTCATATCAGTTAAACCATTTGTTTGCACCCAGCCCTAATAAATAGTTGACGTTAAAGGAAGTCTTCAGTCACGCGTAACAAGTGTTATATTTCAGGTGAATATTGTCTGAACTAGAGATGATGGCTCAATTATCATTTGACGCGTTGATTGCCGATGAGTCCTGATTCAGGTAGATCACACTGAACCAGTTTGGTTGTTCAAGGGGAGTGCAGATGATGACGAGCTCACATATTAAGGTCGTGTGTTCACTTGCGTTCAGACCGGTGCTGACAACCAAGGGTTTGACCACTGTTACCTAGTTGACGTGATTATGATCGTCCTATAACAATCGGAATGGTAGCACTAATAGCATGCAATGAGCTAGCTCGTGCTCAAAACAGTAGAAATAGAAAACAGTGGGTTGTGGATATAGCTACGAATTTGTTGTGAACCACAAGTAATTTTAGGGATAGCAATGTATAAAGCAACTGACTGGGCAATGCGAGACAGTGTTGGGCCAATCACATTGTAGTTTTCAAATATCGGAACCGCGGAGGGCCCTAATGACTGATAGTTGATGGGCCAACAAAATCGAGACTATAAGAATAAAATTGGTAAAATTTAGCCGTGCCGTTAAGACTGGCGGACAATAAAGTTTGAAGCGTTGCGGCTTACAAGCGGCCAGCCTCGAGGACAGGATCAACTTAGGTACTTAGGCTATGTCTGGATCGACGTGAAACCCCAAATTTAATATACCGCGATAACCACACCACATTTGTAGAGGCATAATGGGAGTTGGAGAAAAAGAAAAACGAAATGCTTCAAAAAATGTCCTACTTATTTGATGTGGTCATGCCCTAATGAACGTCGAGGCGTCCATGAAAAGAGAGACGATAGCAAACAACGCGGGGGTATAAAATTCAATTTTCACCATGCATCACTAGTAGAGAAGACAATTAATATTCAAAAAGCACATGTCCAGTGAATGACAGTGAGCAAAATATGTAGTTCATAGGCGAGTGTCATGGAAATCTGCACAAAAGAATCACATCCACGTTCAGAGTAAGCAGCCTAGAATATATCTCGTTAAGCGCGCTGTAATATAAGGTCATGAGGAAAAAATCACGGTTTACCTACGGGATCAGCGACAGCAACAAAAGTACACGCCATACTGAGCTACATACTCTATTTCGAGTTTCACATATAAAACTTGGTAAACGTGTAAAGAAAATAACACAATCACCAATTCCGTCAACAAAACTACGCAAAAAATGCGGAAAAAATCGAAAACGACCAGAAGACAAAAAAGATACGTTGTATGAGGAAATCAACCTGAATAAAAACGGTTAACCTGACAACATGACTTTGTAGTTCAGCTTTACGAACGATCACCACGTCTGAGCACGCTGTTTCCGTCAGTGATTCGAGTGCAGCCGAAGCCCAGATATTTTGTACTTGGTTGTCTTCTGCATGATAACTAAAGCTTGCATTTGCCTATCCAATTGTGATGCACAATCATCGACGTCTATGTGATCAAATACGTCAACGATTGCTATGTCACTTTGCAACTGTCACAACGATAGTGTCTGTGATGCGTTCGGCAACTAAAAGGTGTATCATGCGTTGTGAGAGGAAGTGGTCAACACGAATTCGTCATGTTGCAGACACATGTGCCATTGCGAAATCATATTAGATTACAGTCAGACAGTTCCAGGTTGCCAACGTGGCCCATTATCGATTATCGGAAATCGTGAGAGTTGAGGGGCGTGCCATTTATCACTTACTTTTTGGGATGTGTTCTGGAGTACTTGACGACCGTCCATATATGATGGTCCATAAATTCCCCTGAAACTGAGTCTTATTAATTTGTTAACTCTGATCAAACAGGGTCTGTTTGAACCGCGAGGTGATATTGTTGGATCGCAGCACAAAGGGCTATAGAAAAGAGCAGCACTACGTTTGTTATGTCTGCAAAACAGTGGTGACGCGAATACTTGCCCTGATCACAAACTTGTCATAAGCGATCAATTGTTCCACTTGATTTACAGGTAGATTTCCTCCTTCGTGACAGATCTATTCGTCAGGGTGTTTGGTCGAATAGCACAGTAATCGGGATATCTACAGGATCAGATGTTCACATGACAAAACTGATTGTGCAACCGCCGCAAGACGATATGCCTGGTGATATCAGATCGTTGTTTCTTGTCGAAGATTACGACAGAAAAATTTTTGATAGGTGAATGGTTTCACGAAAAACTCCATTTGCACACTCCACTAACCACCATATGTTTAGTGTATAGAAAGCCCTGTCGTCTTTTGGGGAGTGGTGTTCGGGTTGTTGAAGTTTATCCGGTTAGACTGAATTCCTGTTATTGGTACAATGTTGAACACGGAATTTTTTGACGTACGTTTGGCTTGTCTGTCAACATTCGACAAAAATTTTGACTTAATTGTTTGTTTCTGTTTCAAACCACTGAATCATCTGATAATTTTAAAGAAAACTCAATACGGACTTTCCAGGACAATATTGAGTATAAACCACCAACAGAATCTGCAAGCCAACATGCAATGCATACACTCTAACGGCCCGACTATCATAGATGATCAGTGGTTATTAATCACTAAGGGAAACATTGTCTTAATTGTACAAACCAAGAATAGTTTTGTGTATGTCATATAACAACTTCGGTGAGTACGTGAGTACTCAGGTGCACATATGACGTCTCTGACTTCCCAACTTCACCTGTTGTCTCGATGGTTTAAGCTTGTACAGTATGAGGTCACACGGTTAATATCACACGTTTCAACTATGGTCATGGTCAATATTTTTCGCACACTTATCCTTTATAAAGCAAACACGGTCATACTATTCAGTGTCAACACACTTTCTTCATTTTTTCCCACAGTTTTGCCGGAAGGGCATCAACCATCCACCCAAATATCACTGTCCTGTGTCTGGATTGAACCACGCCGTTCCGCGTGTTGGCTATGGTTCGGAGAATGGAACACCGTGCTGGACTGAATAGTTGGTGGACCCGTTGGCGTGAAAGTGTGAGCATACAGTAACGCGGAAGAAAGGAGTATACTCCGACGTCATTATGAGGTCGCTATTCTGCTTAGACAGTTTTCGGGGCTATAGAAATTATGGTTGACCGGATGAAATCATTTTGTCGGTGAGTGGCGCAGGCACAATCATATTCGATTGCTGTTACGAGTTTTACGTTCTGCGGTACACCGTGTTGAGATTACAAAATATCATATTGTAAACGCGACTCGTTGTGCCCGTATATTTGTCGAGAGTTCATAATTTGCATCAAAGCCTACATGACTTCGTCAGAGGTGCTCCATCTCTAGCAGCTTGCTCATGGAGGTAGCTCCCCGACAATAACATTGGACTCCCCCAAAACACCTTCCTGAACGTTATCTGTAGGTAACTGGACCAGATATTATTAACTCGGAAATGGTTTTCTAGGTGGTGTACGCACACCATTCCAACTGCTTACTATCTGGCTATCAGCTGTCTATGGTTGTCAGCAGAGAGCTGGCTACATATTCGGAAATGAAACAAGGGTCGATTTGCAGCTATGCTCAAGCGTTATTCGGAAAATATCACGGTTCCTGCGAAGCAACAGTTATATCCTACAAGTCCACAATGCAGCTCAATCATTTAACGGATGTAAAAGTCGGGCGTGGGCTCTTCTACAAATTTCCGAATAGTCCGTCAGAAATTACGCATTTGCTATCTGCATCTCACCTGAATCAGGGACCTAAGCAGATGTCAGGGGAATCGTTGGCCTATCAGCTTAAACATAACAACCGCCGGATAAGTAGCAATGGATCTACAGGAGAATGGTGGCATGTGAGGTCAGAGAAATCACACTTCTTGTTATGGACCGGTAAAAGGGTGAAGAAGAACTGACTTGAGATGACGGGTGGGAGAGGATTGAAGTGTGTCATAAAAGTGCGGCTAGCGAATTTGTCCCGCTTAAGGACGCACTCCACTGTGGTGGCAAAATGGTGCTCAGGGGTTGATGGTCAGAAAATCTGGAATGGAACTTGAAACGGTCCAAAATCAAATGCTGTTGGAGTATGAACG
>QNGE01000205.1:37966-119657 GCA_008508345.1 Paragonimus westermani
CAGTATGCAAATGTTCGCGTTTGAACGGAATTTTATTAACTGTGTGGTATTTGATTCAACAGTACTGGTTCTTCTCCTCTATCAGACTGCCGTGTATGACAAACAGTCCGGTGGTACATTCGCTCATATCAGCGCCATCGTAAATTGTAACGGTCACGCCGCAAACAAATTTGGTATTCGGATTCGGCTGTCCATGTCAACAGAGTACACCAAATATTGTCTAAGAATGCACTTGAAGTCGTGGGGATATTGTAATTGATGAAATTATAACAACTGAGACACTCATTGGTCTATTCGTAAGTGTTAGCACGAAATGTTGCGCAAAACGCTTACGTCATTCAAACATTTCCAACGGATGACAGGTTCGATTGCTTTCACAAATCATATCAGAGCGTTAATGGTCCAATTAACCCGCACAATACAGAGATTCCATGAGGATGGATCAGGACGGCAGACAACATATACGTGCTGCGAAATGGCAGTCCGATTTCAATCTAGAGTGAAACTCTAATGAGAAGCCATCAATAGTTTAGACTCCGGTATCTACCGTTGCTAATGTAGTTAGGTTGTACAGTGGGCCTTCAAGACACGCGCGTCCCTAAACGCGTGTGCATGATTTCGCGATGTGTTCTTCGTCCGGGTGAGCATCTATGATGAGTTCAGGGTACAAGCCACAAATCGAGCGAGCAAAGGTTGCACGACGTAAGGACATGTTCACAGATCTCTGTGCGCGACTGACTGTGGGCGTGGAAACGTGTTTGCTGATTTTGATGTCTGAGGCCATCAACGCGACATAGCCTTAAATATGACGTCACGGATGTACGAACGGTGGGAAATATGGTGGGACAGTGAACGCACATCACACAAATGATCGGATCATGACGAATCAGTTTTCCAACTAACGCTCGTTGTTTTTCTACTAACTTAAATTTCGATATATACTTAGGTTGGTGCGGTATTTTTCATGGGCGAGTCCAGAGGAACAAGTTGCTATGGCAACACGTGTCATCACAACAGAATTCATTCAAAGGAATACTCAATGAACTGTCTGCTAAAAAACCACATCCGCAATTTCACGTTCACTTCACTTGCGTTTAAAATACACACGAATTCTAACTCGGTTTAGGCGTTCGACGCAACTTTTATTCTTACTGTCGGGGCAGCCGCCAGCTCCCTGAAAATGTTGTGCGACAAAGCCTAACAAAGTACACTGGCGAGTGACCTGCATAGTTGGCACGGCCATGCGCCGCTTCGTCCTACAACCATTGTGTCAAATATCTGGCGCCCCATCTACGCGCCCCAACGCTCACATGCATACATCCCGCCTATGCGCATCACTGTACTATTCGGTTCATCGTTTGGTCCACGTTTGATTTAACATTCTGATTGGTCACAAACCCTTCAAATCTGATCTGGTTTGTGACCGTGTTGTCTTCGGATTGAGTGACATAAAGGAACTCTATCCGGAGGTCAGTCTCTCTGTGTTCATGAGTTAGCCTCGGGTGGTTGGGTTGGCCTAGAAGTCTCGAACTAGTCGTGCATATTCCGTAGTCCGCTGTTCGTTACCGTTGACAATCGTTCCGTCATACGTCGTCTCACTGACCGTTATTCCGTTATCTGATTACGTGCTCGTGGGACAAGCGAACCAGTTACAACACTTACTATTACCGAAACTTCCAGGCTCTATTTGACCCAGAGCATTTCGAGCATATAATGCATACACATGTGCTATGATACGTTTGATTGTTGCAAATACTCGCGTGCATGATCGCAGCCATAGTTGATCGTTTGGGGGTAAGATACGGACTAAGAGAGTCCGTGATAATAGACAAGATATATAATGGCACTCCATGGGAATCATTGAAAATTGGCAGGTTAGATAGAGCTAACAATGCATATGTACACATGATGTGGTGAGGGAAGTTGCGAACGGACAGGGAGTAAAACAAGAGCACAATATGTAAATAAGCGAACGAACAGAGGCGAATTTCGGAAGTGGTAGAGATCATGGGCGCAAAATTCAAAATGAGGTTACGCTACTTACGAACTGGAATGGGTTGTACAACTTGAACTTGGCCGGCAGGCGGGAAACGAGCACACTTGTTAGCATTGGCATTGTGGGTATCACATCAGGGAATGATTGCGCTCAAAGCCAAGTTGATCATTTACGTTTGCAGCTTTCCAGTTATCTCAAAAGCAATGACCGCTCGGTGATTGCGATCGATCAATAGGTGTTAGAGCTAAGCAAACCCTACAGATGGTCGCAAGTGTGTGTGTGTATGAGAGTGTACCCTGATCCTGACCTGTTATGCTACCTTGGCATGATGGTCAGGCTTGTGTGCTGTTTTGATCCGGAGGGCTGTGCTGACTGGGACTTCGGTCCTTGTGGGTTCAACTTTGTCAGATTAATCAAAGAGGAGCAACCAGACAATAAGCAGATGCGTTCGTTGTGTGTGGTGACCGTGCGTGGTGGATTCGCTGGGCAAGATGCTTGTTTTTGCCTGGACTGACTGTGTGTCTGTCTGCTAGGATGGTCTGTACAGTATTAATGTTTCTGTGAGTGTGTGCTGGGTCTCTCTTGGTATGGCTGTCGACTCTCTTCTGGGTGGTTGATGCTGTCGCGTCTGCTCGTGTGTGAGAGTCGCCTGTTCCCTTGCGCTAGAGGATTTAAAGATAGGCGAACCGCACGACATCAGCCCTCGAATGCTGTCCATGCGCTTGCGACTCGGTCGAGGTAGGTGTGCTACATTTATTGGTGTTTATGGGCCAACTGGACTGGTTTGATGAAAACAACGTGGCCATCTGCAAGTTGGTACGAGAGAAGAATGCCGCATTCGCCACATCATGAAGATATGGCGCAAACAATTCGGCAGCCTGCTAAACTGCCCTGCTACAATTGATTGAATGGCTGTGAACAGCGTGCCGCAACAAGACGTCAAATATTCACTTGCTTTCGCCCAGGTTTGCTGGAGTTGCAGGGGGCGATTGGTCAACCGCGCAATGGGAAGGCTGCAGGCGAGGTTGGGCTGCCAGGTAAGATCCTGAAGAATGGCGGACCGGCGTTGGAACGCACTTCGCTCCAGCTGGTTCACTCCATTTGGAAGCACGAGTTGATGCCGCAGCATTTCAAGGATGCCCTTGTCGTACCCTTGTTCAAAGGCCACACGGGTAGCAAGCAGTGTACCGACAGCTACCGGGTCATAAGTCTGGTGAACTGCACAGGTAAGGTGCTTGCCAGAATCCTCCTGAACCGATTGAATGCGAATGTTTTGGAGGTGAATGTTCCCGAAGAGCAGTGTGGATTCCGGGCGGGTCAGAGTACGATCGACCTGGTGTTTGCTGCTCGACAGCTTCAGGATAAGTGTCGGAAACGGAACCAGCCCCTGTATGCCCTGTTCGTAGAATTCACCAAGGCCTTCGATTCCGTGAGTCGCGAGGCGATGTGAACTGTGCTTGGTAAGTCTGGATGTCCAGGTAAGTTCGTCAATATGGTCAGATTGTTGCATGCAGGCATGAAGGCGAAGGTGCAATTGTGTGGATCTACCTCTGATGGTTTTCACATCGTCACTGGCGTGAAGCAGGGTTGTGTTCTAGCCCCAGCCCTATTTCGCTTATATTTGAACGCTATGGTAACATTTGCTTTTCAGTACTCTGGAAAGGATGGTGTTGAGATAAAGTGCTGGACGGACGAGCGGCTGTTGAATAGCCGATGTTTCGGCGCCCCAACCCAGCTACAGACCTCAACGATGCGCGTGCTTCTGTTCACAGATGACAGTGCATTGCTGGCACACAGTGAAGAAGAACTGCAACGTCTGGCTACAGCCTTCGCCTCGGCAGCATCGAAGTTTGGATTGGACATCAACACAGGTAGGAGGTTTTCGTTCATTCAGCCTCCTCATGATGCAGGTGCTACTTGTGTACCTCCACCCCAAGTCCGCATCGATGAAGACATTGTGAACAGTTGCTGGGATTTTTGCTACTTGGGTAGCAACTTGTCGCCAGATTTCTCCGTGGACCGAGAGCTAAGAGCGCGTGTGGCGAAGGCTAGTGCTGCTTTCAGACGTCTTGAAAGGCGTGTCTGGAAGAATCATAGCCTGAAGATGGCCACCAAGCTGTGTGTCTGCCGCTCAATGGTGCTGTCTACACGGCTGTATGGTAGTGAGACGTGGACATTGTACCAGCGGAACGTGAGCTATCTGATCCGCTTCCATGTGCAGTGTCTGGAGCGCATGTTGGGTATTCGGCGGTCGGACATGATTCCGAACACTGAGGAACTGCGGCGAGCGGACATGGACGGGACGGAAGCCATGCTGATGCTGAATCAGCTCCGTTGACTCGATCACGTCCGTCGGATGGGCGATGACCGTATCCCGAAGCAGTTTCTGTACGGACAAGTGAAAGCAGGTAAGCGAAATCCCGGTGGTCAGAAGTAGAGATACCGTGATGTAGTGCAGGTAAGTCGTTCACGTTGCAACATCGATTTTAGATGTCGGGAAGACTTAGCGTTGAACCGGACGGACTGGAGGAATACGGTCCGGGTGGTCGTGCGAAGGTTCAGCGGGCAGTTATTGCGCGGCCGCGAGCGGAATCGTGCGCTACCCAAGGGAACCATCTTTGCCATAGATCGCGGTGACGTGACCATATGGCGTTGCGATGCGTGCGGCCGCGAATGCGCCGGCAGTTTGGGGTTAGCAGGTCACCAACGTACTCATAGTATATCGTCGGCGAAGAGGAGGCGGGTACGTTAGGCTCAGGTAGGTCATATCAGCATATCCACTCTACTCCTGTTAAAGACAGTATCGGCCAACAGTCTGGTCATTGACGATTAATTTGTCCCTCTATTCAGAGACCTGGGTATCTGTAATATCCTATCCATTCATTTCTTCAGCCTTGTTGGTCTACTGTGTGGTGAATGGTCCGTCTAGCTTTTCGTAGTTCAATGTGTCAGTGTCAGTGATAGAAGAGAATAGTGCGATTGTCTAGTTTTATTTGACTGGTTTTCATAGAGCCAATGCCCTTACAGTGACCACATTCCAGATGAAGGTGCAATACTTGAGCTTGGTATTACGTGCGTGTAAAACTCGGAGGATCGACTCAACGTTTAAATGGCAGGGCTACCTGCTCGTTCAGGTGGACCGAATAGATTGCAGCTGGCCACTAGGTTTAGCAGTCTGTGGGGAATGTTGGTCATTCGTTGCGAACACCGGACATTGTCGGCAATTGTGATTATCTTATGCACCCTCCATTTTATTGAGATTTATTTGACACCGCGTGTTCGGCATCAGTGCGGCGTTTGACGATTGCAGGTTCTTTTTTCATATCAATGCGACTATGTTACTCCATGGTTAGTTTCTTATATCTCATCGTGTGCTCTTGTTTTTTCTTACTCAGCTAGCGAATGCGGATGTTTACCTCTTTCGGAGATTGAATACCGCATACCTACATCAGACATTTGAATTGATCCTCTGTTAACGAACCAAGCTTGAAACGGTGATATTCGCGATTGACCATATGTGACGTAATCGTCGTCGTCGTCTGACTTTTCGAGTTCTAGAATCTTGTCCCTTGTGTTGAACAAGGAATATTGGTCACCGGAGATGGACCGCAACGTCTCAAGTGTTTCGTCGAAGGAGTTGTCACGTGGGTTCTTTGGAAGGACGACAATGACGAACTTCTCGTGCTCAATATTACCGAGTTTGCGTAGGAGAAGACGGACCATCCACGATTCGTTCTGCTTACTGAAATCATCAATGAACTAATCCTCGTACCGTCTGAACCAGGCATCAAACGTCGAACCAGCCTGTGTATCGTAATAAAATTCGGTGATGCCGCTTGCGACAACGTCAACTGATTGCTTCGCACCGACCGACGTTGAGGGGGCCAATTTTGATGTAGATATGCTTGAGCTGCTGGGTGAAAAGACGTTCCAAACCTACGGATTCGTCAACCATAATTGAAAATCACCAGACTCGTTCGCCAATATGTTGAAACTGGTTCACTTGTCCCATGAGCACGTAATCAGATAACGGAATAACGGTCAGTGAGACGACGTATGACGGAACGATTGTCAACGGTAACGAACAGCGGACTACGGAATATGCACGACTAGTTCGAGACTTCTAGGCCAACCCAACCACCCGAGGCTAACTCATGAACACAGAGAGACTGACCTCCGGATAGAGTTCCTTTATGTCACTCAATCCGAAGACAACACGGTCACAAACCAGATCAGATTTGAAGGGTTTGTGACCAATCAGAATGTTAAATCAAACGTGGACCAAACGATGAACCGAATAGTACAGTGATGCGCATAGGCGGGATGTATGCATGTGAGCGTTGGGGCGCGTAGATGGGGCGCCAGATATTTGACACAATGGTTGAAGGACGAAGCGGCGCATGTCCGTGCCAACTATGCAGGTCACTCGCCAGTGTACTTTGTTAGCCTTTGTCGCACATTTTCAGGGAGCTGGCAACTGCCCCGACGACTACTTGGATTTTTCCGCGGCACCTTACCGATAAGCGTGCATGTGACAGTCCATGAATGCGAATCGTTCACTCTGTCAACAGTTCGCGCGTGTAATTACGTAACCATTCATTCACTTCTCTTCCTAAACAAATTTCCAGTGGACACTTGTCTATATTCAAGAGTTGGAGCGTGTTGCAGTAAGTAGGTGAACTGATGAATCACGGTTTCACATCAGGAAATTAACTAGCTGATATGGGCTTTCCCGAATGGCAGAATAATGGTGAATCAACACATACATTAGCTGTCATACTAATACAATGGTAGGAACGACCTGGTTACCATTGACCATACTGGTAGTTGTGGTCAACAGATTTGCCAGAATGCTGTTAATTCTACACTCTGGACTGCCGGTGGAGGAGTAAAAGTCAACCATATGAATGCATGTGAAACTGCGGTTGAAAGAACGATTGAAGTTTATCAAGAATTACGTGAGAAATCTGCTATTATGATGATCAAAAACACTCACCTCACACAGTCTGCGGTAAGTCTCAGTATCCACGAGTAATAACTGCATTGTGTAACTTTCACGCGAGCTGGGTTGAATTACACAAATGAACAGCTCGGTTACATTTAAAGTCCGAGAACTGATCATCTGTACTGACTAAATTTATTTAGTTCTAGCCAGCCACTGAGACTTAGAGGCTGAAGAGAGGTAGATAGTGTATATCAATGGGAGTTAAAATAGGATTTGTGGGTCTTATGGATACAACAAACCGACAGGGAAAACTGTGGCAGCAACATCTGGCACAAAAAGCTCGCCCCAATTAAGCCAGCTCAACCGGTCACTTTAAACGCAGAGTAACGAAAACAGCTCCAGTGAGTAAGATTCATTAAAAACTTACGCTAAAGTGCGATGAGCGGTCGGTTGATCGCCCTAATATTTAACCGCTCCGTCCTCCCTACTTTCTAGTGAACGCAGATCCTTGGCACCAGTTGCTCTGACTTGCAACATGGCATTTGTTTAGCTAGGCATAGCAGCAGCACAAATCCCAGTTTTCACCGCGTTGCCGGTGAAGTCTCACTGGGTCGAACTGGGTCCACAACTTGAATGACGCGCAGTCCGTGGACCGAATAATCACCGAAAACTCAGTGGTCAGTACGAAAACACTAACGTTTATAGGAAAAAGTAGACAAAACGGTACAGAAAAGACCAAATGTTCAAATTAATCCTATATAAATAACAACTTAAGAGGTCATGCCGATCCTTTAGTGGAAACACAGAGAAAGTCTGTAGAGAGTTGTTCATTTATCTAATCACATTCAAAATTCGTTTAACTTGCCATCTTAGAGGTGATAGTCAGCATCACTTATTCAAATGGAACAGTGTTTTACTGATCATTAGGCGTTTATGCGAAATTAATGCTTGATGTGTTTCTACATATGAGCCACTTTCCAGTATATAGTCTGCCATCCACACACTTCATGAGTAGACACGGTGCCATGAAAACGTTTTCGTCACTCCTGGAATCTTGATTAATTTCATCCAGGCAAACATGTAAACGACTTACACTTTGACAGTTTACGTCACAGGTTTGACCGGTACATTAAAGCGGATTTGTGCCCAACTGTGCGGAGTTCATCTAACGAATTCTGTATGAGTTATCTGAAGCGATAAAGTAGAGTTAGATGTGCATGTCAGCTGTGAAACACGAGAGGGAGGAACAGTGTCCACCAGCATCAGAAGAGAAAGCGAATTAAAACAGTAAGGCAACTGGTGGAGAAAGATTTGAATTGGTTGCCTACGGAAGGACAGTCCTTGAAGTTGCAATTGGTGATATGTGCTTATCGGACTGGAAGAAATTTGGGAAGACCAAATTAAGGTCTGTTTTTTGAACGTGCTGTTCTCCTCATGCTGACGTGAACTGATTCACCGTGCCTTTTTCACTCGGGTTGTGTTCATTCTCTGTTCGTCTGGATAATCAGGTAATCTTTCAAGATGACCTAAGCGGAATGGTATTGGCCAATAATCTCCACCGTTTTTGATTTATTGGCCATAGGGCCTATCGGTTTTGCAAGAGGTGAGAGGAGTCTGTCAGTATGCTCGATAAACAATGCGCAGCGGACAAATGAGGTCAGCCTTTCCAAGAGCAAAATGTCAGCAAAACGGTTAGAAAATTACTGCCAAATCGAAAAATATCTCCAAACTAGATGGGTTTTCTAGCAAGTTTTATGATTCGAAATGATTCTGTGATGTCAGTACCCGTCCGGTCGTTCTGGCCTATCTTGAAGCAGGAATGTATTAAATATAACAGTCAGGTCGTGCAAATTGTTAGAAACAGTTCCTACGTTTCCTTTTGGAATATGCAATGCTGGCACTTCGTTCGATAAACTAAACCTGCTCACGTTTGAACGGGCTCACCTAAATAATCGACTTCTCTCACTGTTAATGTTTTGTTCTGGATTGAACGATCTTGTTGGTCATCCGTTTGGTAGTTGGTCAGTACACCAATTCTTTACTGCGTTTCGGAAAATCGGTATCTTTTGTACCATTTTGGGATGACTTTTACCGGCTTCGAAGGTTCAATTGCACGCACTGCTAAGTGCGTCTTTTCTTTTTTATCACGAATTTGGGAATAATCTTAACATATAGGTACTCAGTATATGAAAGAAAAGTTAATTGATCTGAAGGATGAGTTATAACTACTCCTCACACGCGTCAGCGCAAGCAAACACGCCATTGGCCAGCACCGAAGCTCTTCCAGAGACGTGGTTCTACATTGTGTAAGGAATACCATTTTGAGTGGTATACCAATTAAGTCTAGTCTACCTCTACAGTATGCAGGTTTATGTTGAGGTACCAGTTGTCGTTTCTGAGAGAAAGCAAGGTGTGTTAATTGTACTAAACTTAATAAGAGGTCATGTTGGGCACGGCACTTTGTACGAAAACATTACACATTATATTTCTGGGCCAGGAGATATTCAGGTGAACCCTGGCAAAGATAGTCCCATCGACAGGAAACAGGCCGAAGCTTCCATATATATTTTTAGATGAAAAAGAGCACATTACACTGAACTTCAGCTTTACCATAACCTTATCACCCGAAAAGTAAAAGTGTGTTCTTGTGGAACACTTCCGCAATATTCCGATTATTAGCAGCAATTCTGTTTAACTGACATATAGCGTCGAAGAGATACGGTAGTAATGGATTCGCTTTTGGTTTGTCTCCTAGAAAATAGTTTTTGACGAAACTGGGAGTTACCCAACTGAGCGTGGTCACCAAGGAATTTAGAACCTATAGCCTCTATCGTCATTGAGGATTTCGGCACCATTTCAGGTCACTCTTTAACTTAGCCCATAACAGTAGCAAATTCGCTAAGGACTCAGACGCGAAACCTTTTCCGAATGTTGGCGTAGTAATTAGAGAAGGTAGTTCAGTCCAACAAGACGTGCACAAGAAACGGATTGAGAGCAGTCAGTAGATTTGCTTTGACAGATTCGTTCCATTAAATCAAACGCGTAGCCTTTTGCAATATCTGACGGATAAAACACTAAAGGTCTGGTTGAAGTTGTAAAAAGCAAGCTCGACAAGTCAGTCACAACAATTGTACGTGATTTTCCTTTCCACACCCATAAATCTGTCACAATCCAAAGACGGACAACAACCAGCTGTTGCGTGCACGATTGTTTGATCACATCAAACGTCGTAAATTGATCGTACTGCCAGACGACAGAGCGCCGACAGAGTGGGGAACACCACACTGCGTGGTTGAATAATTGTGTGAGTAAGGAGGTCTTAATTTCGCTTTTTGCTCAGTTAACCCACTGTAATCATTCTATCAATAAGGCGGGTGCCTTTCGGTTTTATATACATTGAATATCATTCTAATCTCATTGTAGCTCTCACATCCCTGTAGATCTTTTACTCAGCTCCTTCCGAAACAACTTACTACTCACCAGCAGGCTTTCTGTTTTTCTACCGGGTGTCAATAAATTAACCAAAGTGGTTAGATTTCATACGTTAATCGTTGACGCGGTCATTTGTATCCGATTGCGCAACCCTGACCTCTGCGCACAGAATAAGTTCGTGCAGACCCTTAATCTCCTCTGGCACACAGCCAATCAAACTTGAAATTTGGATCAATGATTACGTAACTGTTATCAAGCTTGCAGTCCATACTCTCTACTGACCGATTTTCTTACACGCCGTTAGCACTGTTTTACCATTCCTTGTATTATAATTAGTATGAAGATCAAAAGCTTTATTCGCCACTTTGTTCAAAGCACATGAAGAATAAATGTCATTCCCCCCTGGTCCTCGTGTTACTCCACTGTTGTGCTCATGTGAACCGCGTTTGATCTTTGCAAATGGAACCCCTTACTTGGACCTCCCAAATCATGGGGCTACTTTTTGACCCAAAAATCCTTGCGTTGGCCAGAATATATTTCAGCGGGAAAAAGTCTTTTGTGACTTCTTTTCCAGTTTCCGCAAATGCCAGCGACATTAGTGCAGCGGTCCACTTAGTGCACCCCTTTCTTACAGGCGGTTCTTTTTGCCCGTTTAGTAGGAGAACTGAAAACTTTCCAATTTGACAGTTGGTGTAAATTACGGTAGTATCTGTTTCGTCTACTTTGCACGGATCCACGACTTATGTTTGACAAGCAGCCAACTGTCTATGTTCAGTTGTATTTTGTCACCTAGCGGCACAGAAGGGGTGTGAACGCAAACAGTTTCAAACAGATTGCCTCTCATGAGCTGATCCTTCTTCTTGATCCCACCGAACCTCTAAACCACTTTTCCAATTATTCACAATTCATCGGTCAGTAGAGTTGTGTTATTATCTTGTATCTATGAATTCTTGCTATAGCATAGAGATAAGGTCCTAAAGTTACTTGGGTAGCCAGGTTCAAACAGACAAACATTGAACTCTCAGACGGCAGTGAGCTCACCAAATTCAGTACACCTATATAAGTGCGCTAATGCGTGACTCCGTCTAGGTAGGTTGGCTTCGCAAAATAACTAACCAGATTACAGCAATTAACATACGACCCAACTGGAAGGATAGACCAATTTTACAAGCGAGTAATATTTCTGTGTTTTGATTGTTCTTATGAGGAGATGGATGCAAATGGCAAAGTCAGCACTATATTTGTTTTCATGGATGTATTCTTTACCTGGCAATAATATTGGAAACTACTTCAAGTTGAAAATCACCCACACTTGACCGCATGCTTCCCAACCAGATAAGTCGTTCTGCTTGCTCACTCTAAAGTGAGGGTAGTGTTCAATCTAAACTAGTCCAAATCCCCGATTTTGCATTAAACACTGGGAACGTTAATAGCCATCATGGTGGTGGTAGGCTGATCAATAGTTAATGGTATATTAACCAACCCAGATAGCATTTTTGAAATGGAATAACGTTGTTATGAAATGCTTGTCAACCATACACCCGAGCAGATATCAGCTAACTGGTTAAATATCATGAGTAGTTGTATTACAATGGCGAATAATCCTAATATTGATTTAACTGTCGCCATATGGGTTAAAATCCGTCCATTTTTAATAATCAGATCGTACAACGTATTTTCACACGACCAGTCACCACATCTGAACCATGCTTTTTTATATAGAACACCGGAACGCCACTTATCCGAGTGAGTTCCGAATGCTAGCCAGCACTTTTCTGGCGGTGCAATTAAGCTTCGTGTGGCTTAAAAATGCAGACCAACTGGATACATAAAACAAATATGCTGTCATGCTTTTTTATCTACTTAAAATTTGCGAGTAGCATAGTGGAAGACGAAGTAGAAAAATTACCCGAACATTCTGCAGTAAAATTGTTGCTGGATAAATGTAGAACAACTATTCAGTTTTATCTGGTGGTGCTCCTAGACAGCCCCTCGGACAACGGACCAACCCACGGAAGGAATGTTTCCTTGCGGTTCTTAAGATTCTTTGAAATAATATAAGACCCTAGAGAGAACACTTGAATGGACCACTGTTCAGGGCGTCACTTGACCTGATTCCTGATAGACAAAACACGAAACTTAGGGGCAAAACGATACAACTAAACGGCCAGAGCACCATGCACACGAAACAGGCAACATCGTTATTGCGCGAACACTCCGAATAATTTACACCAATATTACCTGCATCTGATCGGATTTACACGAACCAATATTCCTAATGCCTTTTGCTAGAACAGTTAGTGAATTGCTGATGACAGTATGTTAGACCTATAACTGAGACTAATTGGGATTTATCTAAGCTCTGGACCTAGCATCATAACTAAACTGATAAGAGTTTAAACGTGCTGCCTCTGTCGCTGGTTGAAATCTTGCCGAAGCCCACATTGTCCGCAATTAATTCTCATCCAAAGGTTGCTTTTATATTTCAAACGCCACATCACCTGTATATTCGTACATCGTTTGACCTCTCACTTGTTGAAATACATGCATGTTAACGATAAACGGAGCCGTATGTCTTTTCGTTTATCCGACACCCTTCGTAATACTTGCTTGATTAATCGTCTATTACTCCATCTAGGACAGTACGATAAACATGAAAAGCTGCTCTTGGTTACAGTCGGCAAATGCACAGCACTCTTAGAAGTCATCTGTAAGGCGCAGAATCCAATTAACGATATTCGACGGAAAATGTGCACTATCCAGACGATAATAACGAACCTGTTTACAACTAGCTGTGCCCACTTCATGTTAGTTTCTACACCTACACCATTAATGTATGGTGTAATTTTGCAACCAAGTCATGACAGACCGCCCTAAAATGATCTCAGTTATTGTTGGTGCTCTCATTCATCTTTCAAGCGAGGACCACTCAACTTATCCAAAACTTATTTTCCACCGGGTACACTGAACTCGTGAGCAGCGAAAAAACCCCACAAGGCATTTGTGACAAATCAGTTTGTACCGCAATCTTAGGAACAACACTGATACAGTTACCGGAAGCTAACGTGCATTGATCATTTATCTCGAACCTCCTGAAGTCATGGCAGGAAGACGCCCATTTGACTAACAAACGTAGACGTCACAAAAAGAACGTGTACACATTTCTGAAGGTTCAACAGATGATCTCTTCTGGTTGGTTTTCGAAGGCCATTTAGTAAAGGCTATCTCTGGATCCACGTGCATTGTTCTGAGTTTCACACGAAGATCTTATGAACGGTCATTGAGGATCTGTAACCATCGGATTGGAACGCTGAAACTACAAGTTTGTAAAGTCATTCTGTTATAAATTCTGAGAATAGGTACAATGTTGAATTCCATTCATCTCCAAAAGTGGACAAAACAGATATCCAAAGTAAACCTACAGTCATCCACATGTGCTAACAACTTAATGACTGTGAAAATGATTATATCTGTGCACATGTCTTTACAGTGTTCTCTCTGTCACCTTTGAAACAGAAATGAGTTATTTGTTATAATAAGGCGCTTGAATGGAAAAAGTAAACATGTTCTTTATGTGCTTCTACCAAGTTTTTTTTAGCTTTCTACCAGTTTCAGTCTTTTCGGGAACTAACCAAAAATGTAAGGAACACATGTATAGTGTCTCTGATTTACTAAACCATGATTACTGAAATTTGCACCGTATAATCAGAAATATCGCAATATGATGTAATGAAGTATCTCGACGTGCAAATGGACTAACTGGAACTTTATTCTGGAACGGATACAGCCGGTTGTTCCACGTATGCTTCTGAGAATGTACTGCCGACCATCAGTGACCGTCTGTTGTCGGGTTTTCCACCATATAATGGTTTCTCCCTTCTACCAGGAGAACTGTGCTATTTACATGAGTCAACCGCCTTGAGTAAATTTCGTTCATGAACCAAAATTTTCACTGGGATGTTCGCAAAATGTGTGACTTCATGACAGAAGAAGATAGGTTTTAAACTTCCTCAGTACTCAAAGCAGGACAGCAGTATAAAGTTTTTGAAAAAATAATTTCAAAATTCCCTGGAGGAACGTCTTTCTTATTTCTAGTTTAAGGGCTGTCAGTAAGTAGGCTCTATTTCTGTCCCGACTAGATACGATTTTCTATCACGCTTCTTTGCTGCTGGTTATCCACACAGACGAAACAGCATAGGAAGCCACGGATGGCACACTCTTTCTCTAGACGTCGTTTATCACTGTCTTTCTGATTTAAATTTGTATCACAGAGGCAATCCAATTGCGAAAATTTTAGAATTCTAATGGATTTGAACAAGTGACAGAAACAGTGTGCTCACATGCAACAAGCGCTGTATCAGCTGAGCAGTGAAGTGACGCCGGAAGTTCAGAACTTCCACATTTGGCCTTAGTTACATATCCAAACTACTAGATCATATACGATTCATTAAGTGACCCAGAAGGTTGACTGCCCAGGCAGAATCTGTCAGCCTGTACACGCTGTGAGTATTGAAATTGTATTAACGGTAAGCCCAGATGTTCGCAATCGGGTCCTTTCTAAACTATCAAGTTTTCCAAGTTACCTATCAATAACCCAATATGTACTGTGTAAAGACAAAATGTGACATGTTTTCAGTTCACTTGTGGTTGCACTTTTTCCCACGGCGGAACTAGGAATAACATAGTTTGGTTTATCGTTTATTCTTTTGCTGCCCCTCAGCCTCAACTTATCTTCCTATCCGAGCAGACAAAACCTGTTGTCCTGTGCGTTTTTGCGGTTGGAATCTGCTTGTATTATGTAGTGTTCTCTTTATTGTTGCCGTGTTTGACAAATGATGTTCGTCCCGTCTACATTGCAGTTTGATAAAAATGGTGGACACGTGGCCAGGTTGTCAGCATTTTCTTAACCATATTTTGTTTTTGGGAGATAAAACACTTCAAATAGTCAGGGAATCGTCTGGATTCGAACCAGTGATCGATACAGCATGACTCAACGCCCCACCAACTGTGCTACAAAGCCACACCAGGGGCCTGGAAATTTCACATTTGGACTCCGTTACCCACCCGTGCCACTGTCTTATATGGAATTCACCAAATGATCAAGGTGATCCACTGCACCGGCAAGGTTTCTCGAACGGTCCAACTCACTCCTAAAAGCAGACTTCGTCTACCTTTAATTCTTAAGGCAGAATTTATTTATATCCCAGTCGTAGTAGTTGTAACACCACGGTCACTTTGGCTGTGGTGGTAAGAAACAGCAACGTGCACGGTCCCCTCAGCAATTCGACCCTTTGTACAACCAACGTACTCTGAGTTACTCCCAAAGTATCGCCGCTTGCGCAGATAACTGCACAGATTTCTTTGTTACATATGTGGGCGCTCCAAATATAAATACAACTGTGAATACTACTTACCTGACCCAGTGCACAGAAAGCAACTAATTGTCAGGAAACGAACTCTGCTCTGGTGAGCGCATGGTAAATCAGTGCAAGCCGGTGACACTTCAGCAGATCTGTTACGTGATCGATTGTAAAGTTTCACGTGATCTAAGAACATACGGTTAGTTGTGTATGTACAGTTTACCACAATTAGTGCTGGTCATGCGAATAACAGTCACCCAAACAAATTTTCCTGAGACAAGTGTGTGAAGGACGTGGATATCACACTAACCTTTAGTCGGTTATTATTTTACGAAGCCCACCTTTTTGTAGTTTTCACTGGATACTTTATATAAAAAATAAGAGGATATTACACCTGCTCAGGAAGAACGCGGTGAGGACCCACTATAGTCGTAACGGCATGCTCGGACGTCTGGCACAAATCAGCTCATATTTGTTGGCCAGTATGCTGTTAACCCGTAATCCAACTCATCTGGATATGATAATGTCAACATTCCCCTGAACGCTCCTCCATCCAAGGTTCGGCAATAAATTAACTCTTTGTGGGCCGTCTGAAATAAACAGCAATTAGTCAGTTAACCGTCCATCGAACATTTGTTGTTCAAGTAAACAACCCATGTCACATGCACACGCGGAGATTGTAGCATGTAATTATAGAGGCAGAGTAGAAAACTGTTGGTTTTGGACTGTCGTATTTTTTGGCGCGCGAGACAGCGATGTACAAACTATTCGATCATGCAATCGTTGTTGCTTTAGCTGAATGTCGTCAGTGGGAAGTGGCTATTTCTGCTGATACCATGCCACAAGTTGCAACATTTATTCGATTAGAAAAGAATTGTTTAGATTTTATGCAAGTAGATATAGAAATACAAGACCTCACAGAACGAAATCAGGCAGTACGATGTAATCACTGATTTTTCTGAGGTGCCCATCGGCGCAGATAAACAACAATGAGGACTTCTTCAAACTTAGTTCCAACGGGGCCAACAAAGTCACCGGACCGACGTGTACTACCTGAACGAATCGTTCGAAATTGTAAACAAAGACCGAGCTGGACATCTTATCAAGAGCTGTACGAACGGTACTGTGCGAAAATGGCAGGTTTAATTAGTGACTGAACTACCACTCATGCATATATCGACTAACGTGGGTAAAGACCCACATCTTATGGACATTTAGGTAGAAACGTGACAATACTAGTCACTACTGCATTGAGGTTATATAGGCATAACTCCAGAAGGAATAATAAGAACTCGCCGATGGGTGCAGAATTGCTTTTAACCAGGTGTTAGGTAACGGATTAGCTATTATGGATGAGGAATAAGGTGCCCGTTTTTCTACATGTTGAACTGAATTTCATCACCATTCGGAGGAAAAGGTATGACTGGCAAAATATTGCTTAGATGCACCCACCTTGAGTAATCAGAATATGGCTACTATGTGAAATAAATGGGTTAGATAGCTTACGGATAATAAAATAGGCTAGGTTCAGCTCACCTGTATTCGCTTGTAGAAAACACGTTAAGATTATGATTTAAAATTTCAAAACGGAATACTAGAATTACTCCCTATCAGTGTGTTTTCCGGCAGGCAGCAGGTTGAAGTGACCATCTATTTTGAGCGTGGTCACTTTTACGATTGTTTCATTAATCCGCCAAGAATACTGAATAATAATCGAGGGTTCGTCCAATTAAGCCGAACACCACTCTCAGTTGGTCATAATCACTGGCTCCAAATTCGCTTTACACTCGCCCTTTTTCAAGAGGAATCCCTAACGCGGGTGTTTGCCACTATTAGAGCTCGTTGCTACTGTATGATACTGTCACTGAAGCAACTTGAACTGCGATGTAGCCGTCATGAGGTGACCATGTCGATGAGTATGAACTCCTAGCTATGGAACCACTGGCAGGAGTTGACAGGATAGTGATTGTCGTCTCTCGAGGTGATGGGACAATCTGAATGTTAGTCACAGGCTAACGTTGCTGATCCAGTAGGTATGATAATTTAGTCGTGACTACTCTGAGGTCACTGACTCAGTGGTCAGCAGGTTTAACTCACAAAATGCTGACCTGAACCCAAAACGTGGTCGTAACAAGACTAAGAACTGATAATGAAGTCCAGCAAAAACAAAACTCTAGTCAAGCGGTTTATGTGGGAAAGGTTAATGTCGATTTAAAAGCTCATATGAGTTGCTGGTGATGTTCAGCGTACGCTAATTAAGTTGCCTCATGTCTGCCAGATATCAAGCGTTCCATAATTTTCAAATATATCAATCGAATTTGCAGAATCTTGCTGTTTACACATCCATTTGTCATTCGCAGATCGAACTGAAATGTTCAAAACAAACATCAGCGAGAATCACGAATGCGGTCCACTGTTTCCATTGGAGCTAACAAGTCAAACGACTCATCAACAAGCTAAAACGAAGAAAGATGTTACATGATAGCAACATCTCATTGGTCGATTCCATGAAACAAAACTGGTAACGAATCAGAACATCAGCTCTGCAAATGTAGCCAAACGTTCTACTCGACCTTGAATAGCTGATGTACTTTATGGTTGCTTATAAACTCTTGTTGGGTTAAGGGTGGGAGCAGACAATGTTAAGGGTGATTTTGACTGAAGATAACTCCAGTGCACCTAATTCTCATCAGCATGAAGCGGATAACTTGCACAAACCTAAAGCCGGAAAGAAAACAAGTGATAGCGAACATGATTTCGCATATCTGGATCGGGATGCCTTGCTATTGCTGGACAAACAAGAACCGAAGTGGAGGCGAATAAGAATTGGGCTGTTAATTTCCTTCGCTGTGATTTGGCTCGCACTTCTTCTTGGTGTTATAATTATTGTTGTGTTATCTAAAAAATGCCCACTTCGTCCGAATTTACCATTTTGGCAATCCAATGTCTTTTATTTTGTCGATCCCTTTGCTTTCAAAGACAGCAATAATGACTGGGTTGGCGATTTTTCGGGTAAGTAGTAGTTCTCATGAGTCGACCACCACTCAGGCTTGAGTAACGCCGTCAGTTATTTGAAAGATGATCTCGGTGTTGGATCTATCATCCTTACTTCAATCGCCAATGGATATTATACAGGTGCTGAAGCTCAGCTGGGACACGTGACCGATTACAAAAAAGTTGATCCCGCACTCGGTACGATAGCGGATTTTCGACAGATGATCAAAACGTTTCACAAAAATGGCATAGAAACTGTCATCTCTTTGGACTTCAATGCGATAGGCAAACTGCACGAATGGGCAGTCAACAGGGCCAACTTGATGGTGTATAACGCAAATTACAGCTGGGTAGGGTGTTTTTATTCATGTTTGCTAACTGTTCAAGCAATCAAGATATAGATCGGAACCTTTCGTAAACTTAGGATCTCAGAAATTTTACTCTGTTGATGAGGCACGGGTTGACCTTAATCTAGAGAGTGAGCGGGTATTAGCACTTGTTAAGGTAAGTCAATCATTCACTTTGTGTTCACATCAACAATGAAGGATGTGGTCAAATTTTGGCTAGAGGAAGAAATTGATGGAATTTTGTTGCAAAATTGTGCTCTGTACATTGAATCACTTGACACATCTGGGAAACCAGTGAGCGTAAGTAGAACATTTCATTTTTCAGCCCGTTTTTTATTCCGCAGCCAAATGCGTGGGATATTTTAAGTTCTGATCAAGTGTTTAATGAGAAAAGTGTGGGCGTTGTCCAGGAAATCAGGAAGTTGATTGATGCCTCAGAAGATTCGTACGGAAGAACTCGGTAGGTATTAGTCTGCCAATTGATATACTTAATACATTCCAGTGTATTAATTGTTGATTCTGGTGATACAGGCTTCGGGTTGTCAGATGAAGAGGACAAGGGTGCTATGTTTTTGGGAACAGAAAAGTCGCCAGGAGCACATTTAGTGTTTCATCGTCAATTTGTGACCAACCGAGGATGGTAGATTCATTATTCACATATGTCCAAAAGTGAAAATTTGTAGGAAATCTCAATCAATAGACCAAAATTCGAAAATTGCGAATGTTCATAAGTACAACAAAAGTGCGGTCAACATGAAACAGCGGTGGGCTTTACCAACAGCGACGGACACCGATATCAGGAATGGCAATCTCCTTTCTACTGCGGCAGTGTTTCTACTACCCAGTGAGTTGAGTAGTCCTTCTCCGTCGGTTGCGTTTGCCAACTCACGCTTGTACTTTTGACGTAGATCGTTTGAAATAGTCCTCATTTTTATATTGACCTCCGTGTTCAGTCAGCTACATCACACTTCCATTTCGTTTGTTACTCCCATTTTAGTTAAGTCACTTTGTACTTTTATTAAATTCAAGTGTGTAGTTAAATGTTTTGATATGTGAACGACACAAAGTGGATGTTGCAGCGGTCTTTGGAACATTCTGTTCTTCGGTTTACAGGCTCTCCAATTTTGTATTATGGATCGGAACTCGGATTCAGAATAACAAACACAAACGATCCACCGTCAAATATATATCCAATGAATAAGGTGCCCAATCTCGGACAATCCAATGACGACATTACACTCACTTGTCATCTACCTATGCCTTGGGACAGTTACGGTAAAATGTTCTCTCCGGGTTCCCCTGAGAGCGACAAACGTTTCATTGATTACCTGAAAAAATATGAAATTACAGAGACGGTGGCGGTAGGTCTTCCTATGTATATATAAATATATGTGTGGTTTATTGTGGTACACTGAGCTGTGAAGTTCATCATTTCATTAGTTGGCAACTGCGAAGGAAGCTTTCAGAACGTTTTAATTTGGAATAAAACTGGACAAGTCACTGGACTGCTACCAAACATTGTTATTGCCCACATTTTCAGTTTAAAATTTTGACGCTGGGTTGAGATCAGATCGTATATTAAGTTGTTAATGACAGTGAAAAACAGTGGTGATATATCCGTGTTGGTGTTTCAACACTTTACCTCAAACTTTGTCGTTAGCTGCCAACCAGTTGAATTTACTCATACTTCCACCGACATACACTTTCGGCTGACCCAAGTCGAAAGAGAGGAAGTAAATCTCGAGCTATGATTTTGTGAGTCACCAAAAGGCGTCTCTACCATCATTCAGATATGTGAATTTGACTGTGGATTCTGTTAGATGTGTTCCGTCGGGGTATTGCTATACTGTACTCCGAACCAGTATAATCGATTTAGCTTATCCGTTGTAAACGGTGTTTCTAAAGCCCAAGTAACCGTGAATTATAGTCAACAATTTATTGCCCAAGATTTCTCGATTGGACTGAAAACAGTCACTCGGTTCTTTGAAGAGTTCGAGAAAAGTTTGTTTAACTACAGAAACGAAATCAACTATTCATCCTGCCCAATGAATGAAGGGTTGGTGTGTCAACGAAAATTTTTAATGAAAATAAATTAGAAAAACTGGCCTAGCCCTAATAAGTTATCATACAGCATGGTTGGGTAGGCAGTTTCACTTTTGGCTAACTGTTGTTTGGTGCCAACTGCTGCGGTTCATTTGAAGCAGTTTAAGCGTGTTTGTGCCACAAAATTGTTGATCCTTTGATGTCATGGTGTTACTTGTACAGTGCGGTCAGCTAGTATGCATTATTTTAGAGAATGAGGTAGATATGGACGTTCATTTTGTCAACTGCCGCTTATTTAAGCAATATATGCCAGATAACAGATAGCTCAGATATTGTTGTACCACTTGTGAGAACCAAGAGGAAGCATTTAGCTACGGTTCATCTCACGTTTAACTGGTAAGTTTTTCAAAATAAACATGACATTTAGTGCCGCCTAGATGAAGTCCAAATTGTAAGGTCCTGAGCTCCGGAGTGATTACGGTTGAAGACAGTAATGACTTGCTGCAGTGCGACATACGTTCTGTTAGCTGGGCTACAAAGCTATCCCTGAATTAATTTATGCAATGAATATGAAACATTTGGTCATGTTAGTTTCTCAGAAACATGCCATGTGATGCAATTCCTGTCAGATTAATTTAGAGAGCTGTTTGACACCTTTCTAACAAGAATTATATAACCGTAGAGGAAACAGCCACTCGAACAGGAAATTGGTGTACAATCATACTTGACAGTCGTACGAGTTGACTTGTGCATTTTTATCTATTACAAATAATTTATGTCGACCAAGAAAACTTGATTATTTGGTGTAACATCACTTTTCTTACCGAAATGGGCAGATTTTCCAGCACTGCTTGTCAATTCGTTCAACTCTATATTCGCTAAACAAGTACCAAGAAGGATGACGTTACGTATCATAACGAAAGCGGTTCCATTGACGCTTTAGAAAATATGTTTCTTCAGCATTGTTTTTTGGATAAACTGTGAGCTTCACAGGACTGTCGACCAGGCCTGAAAACTCCAAAAATGTTCAGTTTGAAAGCAGCGTCTCATAACACAATTTCTCATTCTGTGATGTGCATATATTGAAGTGCGTAACCGTTTGACATACAAAGCAAATATTTTCCTACGCGCACAGGCTGCCATGGCTAGTGGTAGAGCACCGACGACGTTCTCGATGGTACAGAAGCTTATCAAAATGCGCAAGCATCCAAGTTTACAATGGGGAAAGTTCAAATTGTTAGAAACACAGCCTGAAGTGAGTAAGCGTACGTATCCATGATTCATTGACTGTGTTTCGCGTCATTTCCGTTACTCCATTACATAAGCACTTCAACTAGAAGGTTGTTCGGTGTTTCAAGACAAAGGTGCCAAGATTGCCTTTTTAACCTGGCTCTTCTGCTGACTTTAACTCTGAAAGCATCACAGTCAGGGATACAGTAAAATGTAATGAAATGGCTCCTGCCTATCACTGTTTCACGTCAAGATAATTTTTCAGTAACTGCTAGGAAATCACGGTGTGAGGCAGTTGCGAACAAAACGGATTGAAGACATTATTAAAACTTGTTTGTCTTGTTGTTGCCGGTTCCACAGGACTTACAGCTTATCGACTTACTGTACGGGCGCTGTTCTGCTGTGTTTAACACCGAATAACTGTTTTCAACTGGACGTATTTTTTCCAATCTTACTGTCCGTAGGTGATCGGTCAAAGATTAGAAATATTCACGCGGGAGGCCGAAGGATATGCGGCGATTGTGGCGGTGCTTGACGATCCCGAACGGGACAATGCAGACAAACGGGCAGGCGTAATGATAGATTTGTCACTTGTGTGCAAAAATGTCACCGCGCGATTGATACATCCACCGAACGAGATGGAGGTGGACGTGAGCATGTTTGCTGACAAAATCTATATCAACATGAAAGACCAACCCACCGTGCACCTTTTTGAGTGTGTCTGAAAAAAATCTAACTGGCTTGAACTCAAGTGTTATGATCTTATTTCGAAACTAATCACACTAGACTTGTAGGAGTAAAATTCTGTTTACTTAACTAAATACATCGTTAAATGGACAGTTGCAAACCCCACTACACTGCTCTCATTTTTTCTGTAAAGTGGTTGGCCACGAGTTAAATGTTTGCTTTTTCGAAGACGGATTATTTTTTATTCAATATAGTATACTTTGCACCTATGACTATACAGAGGGAGACTTCATATATAACAATATCGACAGGTTAGCTTCAGAAGTTGCACATAACAGGTTGACACCAATGGTGTCCGCATTTGTGGACAGCACACACTGTGGTCAATTATAGGAGATGAGGAGCAGGTGTACCTAACTATCTCTCATGTCTGAAGATCTTTCGTGGATGAAGTGAAACTCGTTGTAAGAACTCGTAGATAAAAATCACCCAGATGCTCGAGATCTGCGTTCTTGGTCCATGAGACCACTGCGTATTTGGACTGAACAGTTGTAAGATACAGAACCTTCGAGTGATATTAAACAGGCCGTTATTATTGCAAACAAACATCAAAGTTCTATAAGCAAAGCATTCTGTTCAAGCCATCCGACTGGTTTTATTTGCACACAAACACTCATTACTGCCTTCTACAGCGCCCACAAATCTGCGAATCACAGCAGCCAGTTTACTAGGAAACGGAATGTTGGCTTTGACAATTTTTGTCTACTATGATCAAAATCGGTCAACCGCCTGAAGGAATACGCTCCCGTTGTCGATCGATTATATCACGTGTCTAATTAGCGGTGTCAGGTTTGAACGGAAAACAGCAGGATTCCAACTGTGGCTTTTCGGGATGATTAGGCAATGTTATACTTCGGGCGACAGTAGATATGAGCAAAATGTATAGTTGTGATTTACTAATTATCTGTCTAGTGCTGGTATATCACGGCCACAGTGTGTGTGCACAGAGGTCTTATTCAACACAAGGCCTTCATAGTCACGTTTTCATTCATCGTCTGTCCGTATTGAAGGATGGATGAAAATACAGGTGTATGAGAATACAGTAGTATGGTAGCTTCCGGGATAGGCAATGATTAATGATAAAGGGAATCTAGCTCAAAAGACCTGGTCTCAGCATCAGTGCAAGATCAACTTTTGGGGGTAAATGTGTTGGACTCTCACATGTCCACGCACTCAAGATCGTTCCGTCACACGTTGAGTCCACGTTATCTCCAATTAACATGCGCTAGTCACACACTGTTTATTCGGTCAGCCTCGTTCCAGTTTTCGTTAGACTACTGAAACCGCATTGTCGTTTGTTTCGAGATCAACAACTACTGGCTAGCCAATCTTTTAAATATATTGCACAAGCTAACATATTGTTACTTAACTACCCACAAATGGAATATCGTAGAGCAGGCAACTGTGAGTTCTTACCGGCAACTATGAAGCTACCTATGTGAGAACTGAAGATAGTGTACACCACCATTTCAAAGAAAATGTGCCGGAAGTTTAAGAGTACAGTTCCAACTAATGCGAACGGCTTGACGAAAATTTATCAACAGATGTGGATATCAACGTACGGCAAGTCGTTGGCACATTAAACATTTCAGCTTATAAACATCCCGGACTTACTCATAGATCACTACGACAGATATCATCACAGTTCAGACCCATGAATAGATACAGTTGAGATGGCTAGTGGTAACCCTTAGTTTACTTAGCGGCCTCATTGTATGTGACTTATCTTAGACACATTAAATTCGGTACTAGTCACGAGCGAAAAGAATCACATTTCTCTTTCGTATCACACGGATGGTAGATATTTTCAACGATCTTAACCACCGAAGCTATGCGACAGAAACCTCGTAGGCTTAGATCATTATAAGAGACTTCACTACCATAAATGACTGATCGCAAATTTTGTGTCAGTTTCAATAGTTCGGCGGTATTACCTCGAAATAAAGCGATTCACTCGAGTTTTTTTCTTGACACGACGTATCAGTAGTCCCTATAATCGTCCGGAATTCGGTTGAACTTGCTGTAACCACGTATATCTAGTGAACAGATTGAAACTGTATATTACACAACATTGTAATATACCATTTGACACGCCTATGTGTATTTTAGAATGACAAAATCATATACGGCGGAGCCATACACGTAAAACCACGTACGGTTCTTAGCAATAGGTAGCGCAACAACAAACAAGAATTTAGCATTTGAGGTTTGTTGCAGAGTAACAGAATTACTGAGGTCAAGTGTCTTTAGATGGTATTTCACAGTGCACATTCTAACCAAACCACACAACCCCCTACTGGTCGGAAACTGTCAAAACTGAAGGATGGAATGTGGACAGAATTTAACTGTCCTGATCATTTGGCTGCTATCAAACTTTAGTTGTTCAGTATGCAATAAAATGGAAATCAATATCACACCAGGCCAAAACCAGACAACGAAAAGCAATGGCCTTGGTTTTAATATATCGTTGTTTTCCTTTTATTTATAAACCTACAAACAACTTTATCACACCAACCTAAATATTCCATTAATCAAAATATTCGAGTACCAGTAGTGCAACCAACGAATGGAAGCCAACATTGGCAGAGGCTGAAATATGCATACAGTTTGTGTATGCTCTCTGGCGATAAAACTGTATGGTCATCATGCACGGCAATCCTGTAGTTCTTCAGTTCATCCGGTTCCCAACATCAGATCAGAGGAATCGTACGGTTAATCCTGATGTCACGTGATTCTTTAACGCGTTGCATACACCCCATGAAACTCACTAGGATAGCAATAAACCCCGCTGATTCTTTATTTTCAAGGGGTTAGTAACCTACTAAAACACACTATGAAATACTTATCGATGCGCATGCGACCAACGTCTGAGCGGAATAAATGCAAACGGTAGACCGAACAGCCATAGCTTGGATTGACCGACAACAGAAATTATCGGTTAAACGATGATACTTCGTCGATCGCCACGAATTCCGGATTAATGAACAGGCTAATCGAGTTTATAGCATGTCTTACTGTTATGATAATTCAAAGTCATTGACTGCGGATCTCCAGTTCGCCCAATTGCTTGAATAGGATTAACTTCAACGACTGTATAAGCCATTTGAAGAAATGGTCGGCCACATTTTGAAATAAACTACTATCCGCTCCGTAAAAGTACAACAACTGCTCTGATACTTTGCGTATAATACAGAGTTTCTCGGTTTATCGAAGTGTGGCGTTGTGAAACTCACCCCTTAAAATGAAAGCAGTAAAAACGATTGGGCATCAGCGTAGGTGTTTTTCAAAACAGATCGTGGTTCATGATGCACAGCACTAGTCAGATGATTCCCACTAGTCCGTGTTGCTATTTTAAGTAAGATAAGCCCCTTTGACATCACACAACTTTTCAAATTTTCACGATTAAGACACCTGTGCCTACTGAATGCAGTGCAGATTATGGAACACCGTCCCTAATACAAACCGACAAAGTGAGGTGTTAAACTGTCATGGGGCCGCAAAGCTTAAATGGTTCTCAGTGTAGTTGGCCTTCACTTAAATAGTGCAGAAGAACATGAATCCCAAAAAGAATGCACCGAGATTATCGATTGGGGGTGCCATAAAATATTAAATGAAAGTGTTTTGTGGGACAAAACACCCATTTGAATGCAAAGTCTGTGATTAAATTTAAGTGACTTTCGGCTCGAAAAGTGTGTCAAGTATAAATTCTGCAGAACACATACAGCACAAGGTTGACATGTTGAAGATACCGCACTCGAAATAACGACTTTTGAACAACCGCTGCATGAGTGCATCACTCATCAAAATCCGTTAAGATTTCTGGTCAGTGCACTCGCCGCGTGAACTGCGTTTCGCAAGTAAACTTAACCTGGGTTGTAAGCCCATGTGACACTAGTTAGGACGGTGGTTCATACCAAGTTGCTAGCGCCGGACTAAGTGAACTGAGTTCCGGTTTTCTGTTACACCGGACTGAATCACTGGATTTAGCATATTTCGAAAATTCGGTGACGATAAATTTATCACCGTACTTAACTCTTCTGAAGAAACAATCTTATGTTACAATCGCATGCTGCAGCAGATGCTTGTGAGTCTCCTGACTACCCATCACGCATTCACAAGTGAATGAAACCAGGGGTTTTGTTTTCAGTTTCACTGATGTCCTCAGCATGACCTGATGATGTTCGAAACCATGGCAGCTTGAACACATTCCATAACTCCTGCTTGGGTTCGGCTGTATTGTGGTCTCCGGGATAGTTACCGTATGTTAACAAAATTTCGTGCTTTAATAAACGTAAAGGTATCAAGCTCAGGGACGCATGTTATTGTTGGTAGAGTCTCAGATAAGGTGCAGTTATTATCAACAGTTAGTTCAATTTAAAGTTACTGCAAACAATGGAAGTAATACAACATGGTGGATTGGCAGGAAGGAGAGACAAACGGGCTGTACTTAGTAACATGCATTGCTACTCTTCCGGGTCGACCATAGAACCGGAGATAGTTTTAATGAAGTACAGGTAAAAACGTCCATCATTTCGTCGGTGCACTGTTTGAATGCAGCCATTTTAGATCAGCTGCACAACAAGAGGGACTCGGTCGTGTTAACACAATAACAATATAATATGTAATACAGCGTTAGCTATAAGGTTTATGTCGTCACACCGATACTTTATATCTACGACGTTCTCATTCTGGCCGTGAGTGCTGATCAGTTTTGGAACAGAAATTGATCATTGTTGGCCTAATATCCGTTAGAACGACGAAATATCGGCCTTCTAAAAGGCGTCGATTACGGAAGATTGGGAGGCAACTGGCAGGTACTCCGTGCTTGAAAGTACTTTGCCTTGTTAATGCCGGTTGGATCCGGTGTACGTGAAAGGATAGCTATTCCTACCCACTTCTAACAAGCTGTTCCAGTATATTTCGGCACTCTGGCAGCAGAGTTCTATATACATCAGTGGTGAGTAAAATTGTGGCCTGGTCAGAACTAGCAAAAATGAGCCTCATGACAAGGCCGGAAGCTTTTTGGTTATCAGCAGTGATAATTAAACTTCTGGTAAAGGTAATAAAGATTTCGGGGCTGGTTTCGGTAAAGATGTGAAGTCAACTGCTTGATGAAGAATGAATTCCCGGTTATAACTGAATATACCCAAGAATTGTCAGGGTTGCACTATTTCAGTGGGCTTTGAGAAGACAATATGTAATGATCTTTGTTCGACACAGGAATATTGTTGGTTTGCCCAGTATGATATCATTAGTGAAACAAGGTAGAATATATATATATAGTCATCTTGACTTCGTATCTTAAAAAGCTTTTAAAGCAGCTTATAGGTATCCAGTATGTTCATTATTGCACCGAATATTAACAAAGATGTCATACGTGTGAGGAAGTTTATACGTGTTTTGATTCATTTCTGACAAAGGCCCTTAAAATGATGCATGTGCGAATCCAAAGATTCCAAAGAGAACAGCGATTTAGCCGGCTTTGGGATAACAACTGTACAAATCGGATCGTGACAATAGTCACGGAATGATTTAATGTGCGGAAATTAGTAAAACCAAAGAATCCCGAACAGAATTCAAGAATATCTGATACTGGGTGTCTTTTCGAGTCCATTAGCAATATCTGCACAGTTGAATTCCGAGAGCTGGTTGAATGTCCGACAGTGTCCAAATGTTGCTTACATTCGAGTCCAGCTTTGACTATGTTTCGCCTTTACGGATGCAATACACAAAACGAAAATAACGTCAGAATATTTATGTGGGCAATACCTGAAAGAAAACTTAAACGAAAATACTCCGGAAAATCGCTCGTATACATCTTTTGACATATTTTCTTCTGGTGTGCTGAGTTAAAACTGTTATTTAGTGTGAGCAGTTTGCCATCACACACACTTAAGAATTACGCAAGCACGAGATGCATCGCAACTCTCTTCTGTAAACGTTGTGACAAACTGAGAAAGTCTGCAACTTATGCGACAAAAAGTGTCAGTGCTTGAACATAGACATTCAAAAACGAGTGTGGTGAAAATGACTGTCAGTAATACACATTGCACAAAAATTCACTTTAAAAGAACCTAACAGACTGTTTGAGGCAATATGACCATGCTATATAAAAACAAAATAGTTACGCCTAACAATACATGGACAAATAAGAATGAGAACCAACCCTCACTTCGATGGTAACAGTCAGGTTGTTACGTAACGATGAATCAAGGTCATGCATTCCCGTAGTGCTGGACGTACTTCTTTTACTTATTAAATTTCAGTTCTTTAGTTGTAGCGCCCTCTTAACCTCTTGGCAAACTTTAATGTCATGGAGATGTCACATTACATTATTTTGTAAATCGGCTTCGACAGACCGTTCTAACTCAAGCCGGGCGTTATTAATCAGTCCATTTGAACATGGGTCCTACAGTGACCAAAATGACATGTTGACTACACATGGATGCAATTTGTTCTAAATGTAGTTAACGGAAACTTTCAAATTCATATGAATCTTTTAAATGGCCATCATCAACTAAAGAATTAAGATACTGAGTTTCTTTGATTCATCTATTTAACAGTGATTAAAAACACACCACGTGATGCTAAGATTTCGTTTACTCTCTTCAGACCCGAGCACAAAACATTGGAATGAGCAGGATGTACGAATAGTAACAACAATAGAAACGGCCAATGAATGAGTTCACACATAACAAATATTGCCATCAGTTCCACGACATACCAAATTACGAGTCAACAGTTTAATCACATACAGGATCGGACGTCAAGTACTGATTAACACTGCCTCGTAGAATGTATACAGCTCAGATTTGCGGTTACGCAGTAGCACGTGAAACGAGTTGGTGGGGTCAACAACGTAACCTGCTTCCATTATTTACTTTGTAACGGATGAGGTGGGACCTAACAGCAGTCGTTGTCTCAGGTATGCGTAATCGTTGAGCGTTTCTTTTGTCGTTATCTGAGGGTTATATATACTCTAACGTTTTACATCCGTGATTCAAGAGGAAGTAACGAAAGCCAATTACTCGCGATATCTTCCACTGTTGCTGGTAAAGCATTGAACGCAAGACTTGAAGCTGTTTAGAACGCGGAATTTTGCGTAATGATAACCATTTTGCTGTTTGTTTGGCGGTAATGTTGATCACCACTTCATTGTACACCATTTCACCATCCAACCAACCACCTTGGGTTTGACCGCTTAATCATATTTCAACAACCAAAATTTATTGTGCATAGCGTGCATGTCGTTCATTTTTCCTAAAGCGAGGCACATCGACTTGTTGGCTGATTGTAGACAGCTGGTGGCCGATAAGATCCCTGATTCCAGGATAAATGGAGGCAGCACAACTACCAAAATCACTTAGTAAAAATTTGGATAGATTTTTACTAACTATTCGATATGCAACATATTTTTATCACTATAGGATGCTTTACAATCCACCATTGAATGGATACACAATACAATAAACATAAGCAAACTAAGAGTGCTAGACAGAACTAAAGAGCTGACACAAGAGACAATCACATACACATGGGAGAAGGAAGGGAAGCTGATAGGAAGTCAATGGTGGTTCCATGAAAACTTCACAAGAGGCTCCGGCACCTTTCAAAGATAATCACAACGTTCTAAATAAGTCTACCTTTAATCAGTTTATGAGCTGCGCATCTCACCGGGTTTAAAATTCACCTGTCACAAGGGTGAAGTTCTAGGCTACGAGGTTGTGACCTTGCCGTTGTGAACTCTTAGTATAACACTGGATTCGAGTTTATTTTTTTTAAAGCTCATCAGTAGAACTTGGTCTTGCTACGACCGGGTCCAAACGAGCTTTCCCGAGGTAATCGTATTGATCACTGCGCTACTGACCTTACATCAGACACGAATGAACTGTCTTGTTTGGAAGTTCAACCACTTTCGTTTATGAGCAGTGGTCGGGTTGCTTTGTCGTCTCGGTAGGATATAAACCGCTAAAGAACACTAAGTAAAACGAAACTCGTGTTGGGTGCTTTTCTCTGAGAGATGGACTAGAAAGTCTAACTGAATAGGTAGGCTAAAGTCAAACTTAAGTACAACACATGAGGCTAATTTCCCACTTGACAAAAGTATCAAAATAAAAAATTAACGAGAGAAAATAAAAAGAATGAGCTGAACAGTTCACTCTTGTGGTTAAGGTGAAGTCACTGAGAATTCAAGTTTAGATAACCGAAATGCTGAAACCAACCAGTACGAACACGACGATTAGGATGGATCGGTATGTGACACAATGTACTATCTGTGTTGTGTCTTTCATTTAATCCAGGATGAAAGTTTTTAAGTATATGATTTCTTATTAAGTGGGACTTATTTGATAGCAGACAGCTAGTGCTGTCTTGTTGAAAGACTGAAATGCTAACCCTTTTGACTTTGTTGGCAACCCTCAGAAGAATCGAAATCGTAACTGAGTATCACTCAGAATCCAGTGGATAGCAAATCATCGAGGTACTTGTAATGAACGCTCAACTATTAACCAAATCGTTCACCCGTCCTTAATGATCAATGTAAAGTTTGATTTCAATGGATAGTGCGACTTTTGTATTGTGTCCGCTAGACTGATTCGTATCTACTAGTAGTGCTCGGTCTAATGGTTGCTACTCGCCTGCTGCTTAGTTGCGCACTGTTTTCAACATGTCTAGTTACACTAGGCTTGTCAGTTGGTCCACATAGCGGATGGTTATTGGCGGGCATATTTGACTTTGTTTATTGACATGAGATTGTTTCTGTTCGCTCTGTTAGACGATTTCGGTGACTATTACTACCTGTTGAATTCAGATACGGATTTGAAAAATCATGCATCGTTCAGTACCGTTTAGACATGTGTGTTTATGGCGATCTTAGAGTGAACTGTCTTACGAATGTTCGATCGTGCCCAAATAATGAAAGATGCGTCTTGATCGATTTCTTAAGTAAATGATACGAGTGACATTAGGATTCGATAAAACTGTTACATTCTCTCCTACCCCGCAATAATGTCCAGTGTTTTGGTATCCACTAACATCGTTCTGGACTGTTTACGAAGCAGTGCATCCTCAAACTCTAGTTGGTGGGGCATTACCGACATTTTTTTCAGCGCAGCATCGACAAGCGAACTTGAGTTAGCACACGTGGTTTTAATGCGAGTTTGATAGTGATGTGCATCGCTCAGTCTTGTTGGTATTGAGCCCGGACAGTGTTGCTTATCTACTAATCCCATTGCTTCTCTATGAGCTGTGAGAACAAGACAGCGAATATCGATTAGCGCTCTCCAGCAGTGGTCTAGTCAGCGTCACTACCATTCAAGCGAGTGCCAAAAAGCTGTTTGAGATTGAGCCAAGGTAATGAGTGAGTGTTTTCTCCCGCTTCCGCAAAGAATCTCAGCACGCGACATCCAAGTTTACAGCCCTTTAGCTGATATACGTAGAAGTTGGTTTACACTTTTGTAAAGCTTGAGCCACATAGCCCCCAAAGTAGCAGCCTGCCATCAACAGTCACTCATTAATTAGAAGCTAAATATGTTCTACTTTTTGTCATTATCAACTCTTACATTTGCATGCGGTAGTTGTTCCACGAGTGCGCCTCATTCAAAACTGCACTGAAGTCTTAAAGTCTTATATTGCAGAAAATGTGTATCATTAAGAGGAATGAGCATAAGGCGGTCTGCGTTTGTAAACCACCTAGTGGTGACATCTTCCAAGTAGGGGAAAGGCGGTTTTCCCTTTGACGGGCCTTATCAAAAAGACCTCTTGCTTAGTAACTAACCAACCAGAGTCTGTTTTTGTCACTGACACGTGGTTGGATCCAAAGCTTATGGTTTGACAGGTAAATTTCAAAGAAAAATCATAGTCAACTAGATTGTCAAAAGTGAATTGGTGTCTATAGAATACTAAGGTGAGAATTAATTTCAATCATTCCTGCCTAAAACGACCTGCAGTTCCATCAATGGATTATACGGATTGTGTGTGAATTACAGGGGACTGTGAGATTACACATCGTTCCAACAGGCTGACTCAGGCTCACACTATTCGCCATGGACGTGAGATTAAATTATCACTACTTCTTGGTGGTCACGTGTCAACAGAAAATGGTCGGTTGAGTAACCATCAAAGTGGTCGAATTCCGATTCACTGGATTTCCCCCCTGGATTATATCAGATACCGAGTTTATCAGGAAGGACGGAGGAGTTTAAAAAACTCAGTAGAATTCATTATATGAATTGCAATCGGACTCAAAACTACTAGGCCTAACGTTCTCTTCTCATGCTTAAGGAGCAGACTTTTGCATAAATTAACTAATGGCGAGCGTGTTGAACTTTGTTTGAAATAGAATATATGATACGGTTTCAGACGTTGGTCTTATTTCAGCAAGAAATGGAAATTTTAATCCCTGTGTGCAATATAGCGTTGATAAACGAGTTGTGATTATCAGATGATACGTGCCTTGACAGAGGTAGCTTACCAGTGCCATAAAAGTTTCGGTTTCTACAGTGAGGACTGAGCCAGATGAAAAATATCTTCAATCTGGTTAACATTATCAGTATGGTGAGACCCAGGTCATTCAAAACACTTGTGGCATGTCTGATACGAAGGAAATGCCTGAGTGTCATGACATTGATTTTCTAGCAAATATTGTCTGAAATCACACTTGGATGTTTAACCGCACTCTTTTTACAGAACCCTTTGTGTGTACACGGGTTTTTCATATCTCACTCTTGTCAGACGGTCTTTCTTTTATTGTGATTTTTCTTTCTCATTTCATTCACCATCTTCGCCTGGAAGTTTACGGCAGGTGTTTCGAGATTGTCTATTGTTATGATCTGCATCTTCGAGGCAGTGCCGCATTGGACTTAAAAACTGGCTTGTACTCCACATGAGTTAGGTACGTGTGGGTATGCGACCTTGGAATACCTCTGTTCCATCTTACTGTAAGGTTATGTGACTACACTTGCAGAAATCTTTGCCTGTTTAAAAAGCCTGTACAAAGTAATTGCTTGCCATAACACCCTTATTGTGTATGTGGTGAGTTAGCTGGCGATTCAGTTTGAAGTTTTAACATACTACACACATATTTGCAACTTCCACCTGATCCAGTGATTCGTATCACAACTATCCTGATGGCGACCTAACTGGCGTGCGGTCTGCCATGGTTCCTCTGTTTGACGGTTGACAAGCTGGTTCACTCGAGTTCACTCCTTCGTTCACCCTGTTTAGCGAAATCAAATTGAAACGTGCAGACCAGGTAACCTGTAAACTAATTTATTCCTTACACTAAAGAAATGTAGAGAGCTCAGAACTTTCATACTTCAAACTACATGGTACGACTTTTAGTTTAGTATGTCAAAATGTGATAGTTTTGAGCTTCAGTCGTCCCTCCATGTAACAACTGATAAAACACTTGTCCCGTTTGAACGTGTAGTTTCCATCGCCGGTTCTAGTCAACTAATTGAGCCTCTACTTATTCCCTATATATTTTCTGGTCTTAAAAACTTTCAGCAAGACGCTTCGTTGAATACGATATGTGGCTTACGTGGCTAGTTTTGTCTGTGTTATCTGTGGATGCATCCATAAGCAGAATTTGTTTGCATTCCACATGAGATTGTGTTAAGAATAAAAAATGATAAACATATTTTCCAGATCCCATCATTAGGCTAATGCATATTTACGGAGTGGTTAGAATTGCAAATGCGCACGAATAATGGCCCGACTAAATTCTCCTCATATCATCAAGTACGTGCTAAATAAAGGGGAATTATAAGGTAGAAAGTAGCAATCAGGTGTGAAGTTAACTATACCAAGGAGATATACGACTATACTGTTCGGAAATCAGTCACTATCATTGTTACCACGATAGTGCTAATCTAACAAACGAATCCTTCTGCACGCATAGAGTTGGTCATCAACGCTTTGAAATAAATGCCTCAGCGACAACCCAGGCTTAGCAGCCACGTAAACAATTGGGAATGCCTTTGTGCGATCCACATAGTAGTGACCCTCCAGGGGGTGATGTGCAATTTGCCCATGTTGGAGGTCTGTGTGGCAGTTACTGTGTGCACACATTAGTGTCGGTTTGCATTTACGCCTGTTTTCCATTTTATAATACCCTACGCCATGGTAAGCATTTGATATCATTGCAAAGAATTTTGCCAGGCTACATATCGTGCGCAACAATTTTTGAGTATTCCGTTAGTGGTTGTTCCGGGAAAATGCTAGTACATATATTCATTAGTTAAATGGCATATAGAACCGTTACATCGTTACACCAAGAGCCTCTTTTGTAATTTTGGTGTAGGCTCTAGTTTTTAAATGGATGGTCCACCATCGACCTATCACATGAATGGTGACTATGACAAATTAGTCGCTGACCATCGGAGTCTAAGTGCTTCAGATAATTTCTTTTATGGGATTATATACTCCAAACGCAATCGCCTCCGTCCTTCTCAGACGGCATTGTTGGACTGACTGCTGAGCATGGATTGATAGTCAGGTTTCTGCTGGCTATGTACCGCAAGTCGAAGTGAAACAGTTAGTAAATGGATATTGATAATTTTGTGCTGCTCAAACAAAAACGGAATCTAGTTCGATGCCTCAGAAATAGAGCAAGAGAGAATGTGCTTGAAAGGAACGAATGTTCGCAACATCACGTCTGTCCCTCATACTTCGTGAAACAACAACTCGGCCAGATTAACCTCAAAAAGAACGGCTAATGCAGTAGCAGGCCAAATAGAGGTGACGGAGAGGATTCTTAACGAGGTCTTCTATAAAGACTATTCAGTGACTTGGTTGCTGAATTGCCGCCTACACACTGCATATCGTCGGACGTTTACAGCGGCTGTGTCTCACTTACGGTTTACAAAGTACCCATTTGCATCTCCTTCTGAAGGCAAATTGCCCATCCATGCTTAAGGAAACATCGCGTGCTTACCTTCTGTTTTGCAGCAGACTGAATTGGGCGCAGGGCGACTCGAATATTCGAAGGTGTAATAGAACGCCCTCTGGTGTAGTTAAAAACTGGCGTGAGAATATCGAAAACATGCGTGATTTCAGTCCATCTTGCAGACTCGTACCACACAGCTAATCTGAAACAGCTGTTCAAGTTCGTCTGAAAAAGGTCTGTTCACCAGACCGAGGTCATTCCGACAAGGCTGTTTGGTAACGGTCGAGGTAGTTGTGCTTAAATTACTTAAGTCATGTGCACAAAGGCGACGCTCTCAAATCTTTAGCCTCCCAGCAGCTTATCTTGGCCCCCTATCCGCCAGTCATTAATGACACAAGTTGATAGTGAAGCAACCTATTAAAAATTGGAGACTACACTACCAGAATGTGCAGGGAATTCGTATGCACTGCTTATTTCACAGATGTTTACTGAACCAATGATGTGATATCGGAAATATATCCGTCACACTGTGCTATTAAAAAGAAACTATTGGAATAATGGGAAGACAAGGTTAAAAGTTTGGCCCTAAGAAACAGCGAACATAGAAAAGTTCATTGTTAATCTATTAATGCCAGTTTTGCCCCGATACGCGGAGAGTCAGTTTAGTTCTACTGACACTTGTTAAGAGGCTGAATACTAGTGATGACTACTACTCGTTCAATTGGTCATCTATACGCTTACAAGTTATCAAGATATTTGAAAATTTCATCCTCAAAAAACAGACCGATAAGTCCCACCTATTACTTGAAGCTTTGATCACATGGGCATTGGTCTTTCCCAGTGCACCGGAACTAAAGCATTTAAAGTTAGTGTTGACGTAAAACAGGCGTCTTTATCTCTTACAGTCTCAGCTGTGGAGGTTACTCAATCATTGTTAGAAAGGCTTATGGGAGATATGACTGAGTGAAGTACAGTAATTGGTAGGAAATGGAACTCTGCCACCCCAAACGTTTCTTCTCCATTTTCCATCAAGCGTCGTCCAGCTTCGAATAGCGACGCTGACGCCTGTTAGAGGATTTTTAGAGACAAATTTTTAAAAACCTGAGACAATATTTACTTATAAGGTTATATATCACAATGTTCTGATCAGCAGGACTCATTAAAGCCCGTAACAGTTTGTTTGAAATGAGCCACATTTAGGTGGCCTGTAACCAATGAAACATTCAATGTATTGTGATGTAAAATTTTTACTACCCACGGTTTCATATTACAGTTTTCTCGGTACAATCCAATAGTCATAAGTTGTAAGACGCAAAGGTATGTGGTATTACACCATCCATAGAAAGGACGTCTGTCACTTTTAATCATTTGAATACCTTTGTAACCACATTTTGAAAGCATAGCAGCATCCAGGCGGAAAGCATCATATTAGGCTGGATGGGTAGTAGTGCTGATGAAACCGAACATCTTTGCTTAGCAGTCCACACTGAACAACCTACCCACACAGCGCCAACCACTACAGACACAAAACTGTCACAATGAACATCTGGAATGCTGACCACCTTCATCTCATCTGGTTGATCAAGTGCACACAACTTTTATTTACTTGAATGGTGCATATTTTGTAAATCACATTTGATCCACGTTACAGTTACACGACGAAGAATGTGGGCCGGTCGGTCAATACGTTTTGAGCAAAAAAGTACCTTAAATCTGTATCAAATGGGTTCCAAAATTTTTCATATTTTTCAATGACCTGCCTTTTCCGACATTTCTCAGTAAATAGGCGAGTTCAGTATGCAAGCGGTACCAAAAGAAGAGTAAATTATTCGCACTTAATCTGGCGGTATGCTTTAAATGTTCTCAGATTGTCTCCTTCAACCCCAATCAAGTTTGTCAAATATGACAAAGGTGAAACTATCTTTCCGTCTAAAAAAGTTATCTGTCGGGTGAAATTCCTCCGTCGATTCTACTGTTTCAAACCGCTCAGAAATACTCCATTTAGAAAAGATTATGTCTCCCGACCACAAACAGCCGGAAGCAACCCGTTTTACTTTGGAATACAGACGTGGACGGATTAAAATCTGTGTCGGTATTCTGTTAATACATTCGTTAATCTGAACAGCGAAATAAGAAGACCGGTTTTGCAAGAAGGTAATACCATTTCGTATGTTCTCGTCAGTTGCTAACACATAACAGCGATGAAAATAAAAAAATATTTAAGCGAATTAAGTTCATACATCAAGTCAATGTATACACTAGTCTGTCATTGGTCAAAACCATGGCAGACGGAAGTTCAAGGCCAACAGCTTTTGCACACAGGGGACCGGCTTGCTACGCGTGACTAGCAGTGCTTCTAGTGATTTAAGACTGATAGGCTTGTGACGGCGCATCAACACGCTGAAAGTGTTTGTTGGGTCAACCACATGACCGGTCTCCAGCATGTGTTTGGCGAACAGGGAAGCCGGCTTGCGCTGTTTGGTGTATCCGCGTCGGGTCGTACCTCGATGTCGTCCTCGATGTGTTTGGGTATATGTTCCTTCATCCTAAGGCGCAGGCATCGATCAGTTCTGCCAATGTAAACATCACCGCAACTGCAGGTGAACTGGTAGATACATTATGAAGTGGACAGCTCTGACGTCCGCGTCATGATGTGAGGAAGGGTGAGTGACTTGGTACGACTGATTAAGCGCAGTGTAGTTGCATTATACGTCCTTTGGATGGCCTACATCAGTCGTCGCGTTAGAAACGACATATTACTATCTCCTTTGTACGGTAACCGCATGTACACCGGTTTCTTTGAGATAGACGTTTCTTGTGGGTTTAGTAATTTCGGCTTACTGTGATAGGCAATAAAACCCAGTGGATAACCGTTGGAGACCAGCGTCTCACGAATAAATTTCAGCTCGGTATCTAGTGTATCACCCGTGCATCACAGTGCATCACCCTTGTATCACCCATACAACACAAACACTCGTTGGCTCGTTGTCTCTTTCACAGAGCGTGAACTATACGCACGGGTTATATTCTGGATACCGAGCTGAAATTTACCCGTGATACCTTGGTCTCCAACACTTATCCACTGTGTTTCATTGCCTTTCACAGTAAGCCGAAATTAATAAACCCACAAGAAGCCTCGCATCGGCGATAGTTTAACACAAATTGTCTCACAGAATAAGTGGCCCAATGTACACTGTTCTAATTGTAGAGTCTTACCTCTGGAGCTACATGAGGCGCGTTATTGACCTGTACCGGTTTGCCTTGAACAGACAAAATGAGAAGTTTTGAAAGTGTGTGAACATTCGCAAGACTTATTCAACTCCATCTTATAACAACAAAAAGAAAACTGTATTTTGACAGGAAATCGCTTGTTCGCCCGAAACGAACTCAGTTACTTATAATCCCACGCAAATGTTGGGAAATAATAACTCTGATCAACTTGTTATTAGTTATTTTCTTTTTGTACAGTTACATCTATTATATAATTATTTCGTACCTGTCTCCTGGAAAGTTGTGACATGAAATATGCCAACCAAACAAGACAGTCGAATAAGCTGTGGGCAAATCATTCGCCCTGTTTTTTTAAAAGTGAATTTGCACTTCTATAGATTCCTAGCTAAATCCCATTAAACTAGGTTCATCACCTCAAAAGTCGATCTTCAGTTATTGATTATTGTTATTCGAACGCCTTAGAAGATGTAATCTGACGGTTTTCCACGGTGCACACAATGATCGAGCAGACGGTTTCGAAGCTTCGTCCGTTGAGTGTTGGTTAGTACAAGGTTGTCGATGACCTAAGCAACGTTCCCCCTAATGTTCAACTTTCCGTCAAGTTTGAGCTCGGAAAACCTGTGAACTTCATGGCAATCTAATCATCAGCACGTAAATTCTACTGGCCGGGTTTCAGGTGACGGGGTTTGTAAATCAGATAGCTCTTATGCACAAAGCACAAGTTTATTCGTTTAACAATAATCACGAGCTATGTTTGTTTTGCTGCAAGATTTGGTCCGTAAGCAAGAAAAGCCACTCCTGAATTTGCCAGGATTGTTTGGAGCTAGCCTGTAATTTTTCTGACCAAAAGTTACGTTTGATTAGTTCGTCCATTTAGTTCGCCTGCTGATAGAATTTAAAACAACGTAACTAGCATTCTCACGATATTTTCTACCCTAACATATTGCTTGGAACTCTTTGAGCTAGCCACGCACTGCTGCAAATTACTGTCACTTCATTCTGGCGCTTAGTACGTTTCGGTAAAAAGCGTTGGCGGAAAATTCCTAACATTTCATTGGAGTCCTCGCCCTCAAACAAACTCTTCAGGTGGCCGCTTTCGAAAGTAAACACTGAATTCAACCATTCCTCAGTAGTGCATATCCTTGTCACCGCCCGGGTTTGAGCTGCAATCAGGATTTCACCAGAAACCCTTATCGACCACACTACAAGCAAGATCGAACTGTCACATCTAAACGCTCCATCACATTCAATTTTGGGTGGTTTTGAATTTGAACGTGCATCCCAAAGGAAGCCAGCAAATGTCCTCCTAAGTTATATCATGAATAAAACTATCCATTTGGTTGAGATCGCAAAAATCATTAGGCTTGCTGGGCGTTTTACTGTTTGCTGATAAACGGCAAAAGAGTTGGTAGCTTTCAGTTAAATATCATTCGAATTATGTTGTAGCTGACTGCAACTTACATTTACTATACACCTCAATACTCTACACAATTTCGTAAAAATACCGAAACTTTCCTCCACTTGACTCTCGATTAGGTTAATTGAGGTGAAACCTACGACTCAACATTTTGAATTAAAAGTGAATTGTCTGCGATGTGAAGTTCCAGTCTTAAAATAGAGCGGTATGTTGCATTGCTGGTTGATTAAAACCATTTTGGTTCGGTCCTCAGCTAATGGCCTACAAGCCAATCTACTACACCGTGCCCAACTCAGGGCTGCTGGACTGGAGTTAGTAGAAATTCTAACTATGGATACCTAAACCCAAACAGCACATATTAGACTTTGTGGAAATCCCATTTTCCCATTTCAACGTTCCTGGTCCAAACGGGGTTAGAGCATGGCACGGGTCAAGAAGGCAAGTAAACATGAGAAATTCACACTTCATTTTGAAAGGTGAGAACACTTGGGAATGAACAGCGAGAAGTTTGTGTTGTCAAAAACGCACTCGACGTTTAACTGAACAGTAAAGGTTATTAGGGCCTGACAGAGATGACAGAAGTTCCGAAATGCTCCCACTGATGTATGTGTATTAAGAAATACAACTGCCAAACCACATCTGAGCTTCTCAGGGAAGGCGAAGTCATTCGATCGAGCACGTCCGAACTTAGATTGAATCGACGTCTGACTTTGACGATGTGGGTCACCGTCTGACGGTAGACCACAGATAATCGTTTTTTGATGAAGAGGCAATATCCCACAATAAGGCTGAATTCAAGTTACATGATCTCTGTACAATTCGCTTGTGATTTTTGTTCGTCAACTTTGCAGCAGTGGTCAAACTTTAACCAGACATGTGACTGCACAATATTACTACTAAAAGTCAAAGAAATTTCCACGGCAACAAGAAATTATTTCTGCGAAAATCTATTTTGTGGAAAAATGTTTCCGTTTCGGGAGACCTCGTTGTGAAAACGGACCCTTTTGTGTAACTACTGAGTGAAAGAGAAATCAAGCAAGTTCATGTGAACTCCATTTTAAAATGAATTGTACTCGTATGTACTTTGTATCTGATTCCAAATTTCAGGTTCTGCTGTAACGATTGCACACATATGATTCGCTTTACATTCGAAATGGTTCTTAGCTCCTGACTTTCAAATGTTGGACAACCTGATTCCAAAACCTTGCGTCTTACTGTTGCTGTTCATTGCCTGAATTTGCGGTTTCACCTGATTCATCACAGAACGGTACGGGATGGATAGAACTACGTTTCGGTCCAGGTCATTCGTGTGTTTCACGCCACTGAACGTTGTAAGCATCCAGAGCCAGTGAACAGGCTATGATTCCAACTGTCACCCTCGCAGATCTTCTAACTACCTGACCTTCAAGAAATAATTAACATATCCGCCTCTGTTGCCCTCCTATAGGCCATGGCCACTGATGGAGAACCCGTGAGACAGATATTGGACTGCTAATAAACTGCGTTCGAACTTGATCTTTTGATGTGAATACAACAATTGTATTTTATTCCTTTGTGATTTGGTGAGCCAACAATCCAAGTCACTTGCATGCAACGATAACAGTGCCGATCCAGACAGATTTCATCAACAAATCACATCGTAGATAAACTTGCTTTTTATAGAGACGTTCACAAACTCGAACAAACAAAATCTATTACTACAAGAGTGATGAGCAGCAAAACGTCAGAACTTTACAGGATGGAATACTGACCTTCCTCTCAAATGGAATCCAAATATTATGAGAGCAATAACACTACAGCGACATTTCAACTAGAATGAAAGAGGTCTCGTTTCGGGTTGCTTCTCCGTTGGGCTTGGTTTGGCCAATGTAACAACACCTGTAAAGCTAAGGTATGAAAAATTGATCCATTGGCAAGCAATGTTACAAGGGAGAAGCTAACATCATTAGTTATTTAGAACAGCAAAAGGCCAAGGTTTTCCAAAGAAACAAACCACGTGTAAATTGAAATGGAGTATCATACCAGTTGGAATAGGGTGGTCACGCTGTCGTACTTGGCTTCAAAATCTATTTAAAATAATTGCTGAAGCGATCGGGTTCACTATATTTTTGCTACTGTATTATGTGAGATATGTGAACGTAACCTTAGGATAAGATCATAAGACAAAATAAGGGGAACTACAGGAACAAACCTACAGTGCATGTCTGTAACATAACGGATGTACCGTCTTGCAAACGAAATTGAGTTCAGTAGATCGGAGTCCAGTGGATCAACGAGATGGCTAAGTCCATTTTTAGATTAATCGCCTGGAAGTCATAAATTATTTTTAAAAAATTGGCTGGTTGATGACTGATCAAACATCATAAGAAATCTTGGATAAAATGAATTCTTTGCTTGTTAGCAACACGAGGAACCTAGGAGAAACTATTTCACCAGCCATTAGGTCGTCAAACTGCTCCACATGCATATGCATCTACATATACAAGATTTTTCCTCTCGTTTATTTTGTCGTGAACAAATGAGGATATGGTATTTACAGAAAACATTGATAAACTGTATGCAGCACCTTATAGTAAGACTGAGGGAATGTAAACAAACGCAGTCACCTTTTTGGCTGGACTTGAGCTTGGAGTATATACCGCAGTAGGCTGATAACACATTGCTGTGAACAACAGAAAAAAATAAGTAAATAGAGTAAATTCTCAGAGCACATCTAATAATTTCAATATAGCTGAACCAAAGTGGATATGCGTTTGGTATTATCAAAACCGGCTTCCAAGGACAAAAAATACGCACTGTTATGAACTTGAATAAAATACTGAGCAGACGCAAATGATGTAAGGTTCGCCGGAATAACGTTAACAGTGCAGTTTTAACGGAAGATATACGTCTAAGTTTGGGTTCCACATGCTTTGTCAAGATGGCGTCTGGTGCCTTTGTGTACATCAGAGGTATGGTTCGACGTCGTGACTCATCTATCACGTGATGCACAGCTAAGTCATCTTAGCATAAATGGGCGTGTTTTACAATGTATGTATGTTTGTGCCATAGAAAATTAAAGTACCTCTCATATATGAATAATTTTAGGAAGCCCTGAATGGATACTTCAAAAGTGTCTGAGGTATCACACTTTACCAGATCGGTTTGCTGAAGAAATTTTATGTTGATTATTACCCAAAAATGTTAGTTGCAAGAGGATGTTGCACTTCTTCGGAGAAAGGGCTATTCCAGCAGGCATACACTCAACTATTTTTCGTGAGCCATATTTTGTCTTTTTAAATTTAAACGTGGTGTGCACTTGGTATGAGTCGCAAATAGCCAAAAAACGCAGCGAAAACTGCACCGTCTATGGATACGTGGATGTCGGGTTTAAGAAACAGATTGGCCTTGGTGATGTGAGGCTCTGGGATCATTGAGGGTTTCTGATCTCATGACTTACGGTTTAATGCTGCAGCTACAGAGTTATGTCACCTATATCCAACAAGATACTTGAGAGAATACGACACAATTATGTGAGACCAACTTCCATATCTGGTACAACATCCGCATTCCCTCTGTGTTTCCGAACAGCCATGTGGGCGACGGATTTTGGTGAGCATATCGTTAGCTCTGCGATGCATGGCCCAGAAGTTGTGTTCACTAACAAGTTGTGTGACGTTGCTGACGTTGGGCGCCACCATGTGGATTGCAGTGGGCTTCACAATTCTTTGAATGTAGCAGTCGATCCGGCTGTTGACACCGTGGTGTGCGCCGAAAAACGCGAAGTGAAAGATCACGTAGAACTTATTGTTTTATCCTGCTCCTTGAAAACAATATTTTGATGTAAGATATCCTATTCATATGCGTAAGAGTTTGAAGATGGGATATTCTGAGGCAGTCGAAATCGATGCCCAGATAAAAGAAAGCGTCAGATGTGTCTTTAGACAGTCGCAACCACTTCTTACTACTCATTCTTCCTGTTCACTCTAAGAAGTTAATCACTTTTTATAGACAGCGCTGAAATATAGTTGATGGAGTAATTTCAGCAATACCTACACCCACAAGATTTCGACTGTATGCCGGGGTATCAGAGGCACAACTGTCACTTCATGTAGCACTCTCGATAGATTGGCACTGTTGTATAGCGAATGTAGAAGGTAGGTGCAGTTAAAAGGTAGTATTGCAGTGTAGCAGGCGAGACAGCCTTAAATGCTGTTATGTGTGTAGCACCTACCATGGTGATTCCACTAACTTCCAAGGATCGACCATCAAGAACAACGACGCATCTTCTATTTGCTTTTAGGCGAATACACTGGGTTTTCAGTGATTCACAGTGAAACCTAATTCAAGCAAATCATCCAGCGGGTAAATATGTCTGATTGCCAGCGTGTCTCTTGAGGAAGTCAATAATATTATATCATTTGCACATGCCAGATAGTCCAGTTACCCGTCTATTGTGTTTAGGACGTAGAATCAAGATAGTGTGAGAGAGCTTAGTAGAAGGCCACTTCAAGTATTAGAAGAAAGAAGAGCCTATTTACGCCCGTTTCCGGGAGAATATCACAGCTTTATAAATACGATTTATCAGTCTTGTGAAGTTAACGTAGGTAGTTGCTTTATCTGTTGGGTTAACACTGGGCACTGACTGTTCTCCTCAGAGAGTCATGGGATATATGGGCGACAGCCATAAATATAACCACGTTTGCAAGCAAAAACTCATGTGGTTTGTATGCGAGTGGATCTTATGGCAATACCTTATGACCACCGAACAGAGAAACTGGAAGGAAGTCAGTTGACGTAAGCAGGGTGAAGGTCTTGTGTACAAATGTTGCCCGAGCAGTATTCGGTTGTGGAGAAAGAAGTTTGGTAGTCAAACTGGAAAACGCTGCCCATGATTTAGCTCGGAAATGGTCTGCATTGGTGGATGCGATGCGCTCGGGTCTGAATGCAGATCCTTTTAGGTAACCGACTGCCTCAGTGCCTCCAGCCACGAAGAATGGGATTCGGTTGATCACTGGATACGTTTATCAATGGACCGTGACTCGTGAGGCAGTTACCTACATGTGAAATAGGGTCCCAATACCTCGAGTCTGTTGGTCTCTTCCGTAGTACTGGTCCAAAACCTGGCGATTTTGGTTTCGGTGTACAAAGCTGCTTGATATTATGTCGATGCCTGGAAAAAACATGTGGTCGAATGGGAACGTTTATATGGGATATACTTTGGGAATCGGCTGAGTGGAGCTAAGTGGAGTAGTAGCTGATACATTATGTAATTTGCGGGTGACGCTGTGCGCTTTCCGGGCTAAGGGAAATAAGACTCACGGGTGAGCCACAAATATCTTGGTATGATGAGACTTTGCCTGGTGTTGTCCACATATTGGGCGTGCCAGATTGTTGCCTTTGAACTGTTATCGGAAATTCCCACTACAGCGAGTACAGTCGCTTTTGAATGCCACCCATCGATCGATTTGTCAGGCGATCAACGATGGCCGGATGGAAACATTTCAGCCTAGACCCAGAATTACAGGAGTCATTCACGTACAAGATCAGCACTCCATCCTCAAAAGTTAACCAATAGAACCTGATGGCAAGCACGCGGGGCAAGCGGTGTGCGTTATGATCCCAGGGCTATTTTTGACGTTAACAGTACGATAATCCACGCTGGGAGGTAACTTTAGCGTGGTGTTAAAATCAGTGAAATCCGTAGGCTCCGTGTAGTGATGGTAGGTGGCTTGTTGGATTTCGGCTTGAACACGTGACAAACTTGTTATAACATTGAGGACATCTCTGACGGGCTGATTGGTCAGCGCTGGAATTCATATTGATAGAGGCCGATGCTGCGTCCGTAGTTGTCAAAAAGCCAGTGAGCTTGCCATCCGGTAATTCCCGAGTGGGAGCCGTAGGAGAGCAGGAATGCTTCTGCGTTACGGGCCGCCTGTAGGTTCCAATCTGTGGCTGTCTAGTCATTGAAATATTATGATAAAATAATTTGGTTCTCGAGAGGAGTGATTTCGAAGTATAGTACTTAGTACGGGATGAGCAGGAACCGGGGTGTAGGCTATCCATGCTGAGGTCACCTGTTTCGGGGTGTTGCAAAACTAGGTTGCAGATGACGCAAAAATAATACCGCAGTATTGTCGGAAGCCTGGAAGGAGCGTATCTCTGATACTATATGGGACTTTGTGGTGATTCGTAACTCACGGCAATGCAGCTGAGGGGATCCTTCATCCGATTTATGATATGACGTTCAATGAGGAAACAAAACGAAGTTATTGTCATGAGAAAGTGCTATATAAGTGATGAGTATCTGAAGCGTTGATGGTGAAATTATGTGGTGATTCTTACTAAGCCTATTTCCTATCACTGTTGTTATAGTGCACCGTCGACAGAAAGCGATACAATTGCGGTCATGTGATAAACACTCGGCTTGTTGAGTTCGGGTGTTATTACTACTGCATCGAAACTGGCTGTGAGATCGAGCTAAGTTAATTACGTCATTTCTATATTCCTGGAACCATCAGAACTTACTTGTGTTTTGCGCACAGTTTCCTCATACGACCATCAGAGGATCAATGAAGAAATCATACACACTTCTCTTTTGACCTAACAACTGAGGTGCGATTTGAATATTGTTGGAACAGTAAACCTCTCTGTGCCAGAGTTTGAAATAAGATTATGTAGCACAATCTATGTTGGGTGGTATCAGCTGCGTGAATGTTGATTGCCTAAGCTTCCCTAATAGTGCATTCCAGTGATTTTACTGGTCAGTTGGCGTGAAAAGGGAACCTGTCCATCGCAGTTTGACATTTTACTTGACGTTTGTCCACACTCAACTAGGACATTAGTGAGCTCAGGTTATTTCATTCAATGCCAGAATATGCCAGTGAATCTCGAACGGGCTCGACGGAACGCTAAACAATGATCCTGGAATGAAACACCTGCGACGCAATGCTTCCTAAAGAATTCTAAGGAATACTCTTTGACTTGCAGGATATCCCTCAGTAGGCTTTGCTCTAGATATTAAAAACAATCGTTTGCTTAGTCTTGATTTCGGATAGGCTTGATCCTACTTCAGGATTAACATAATTGAAACACTTGAGCTCTCAGAAGTGGTTAGGATATCATCTAGGTAACGTTTTTACATGACGGTTTCGACAGGCCTTCGAATAAGGTGGATTCAATTTCAGCTGTGAAGAAATCCACTGAAAGTGGATCAAGCCTACTGTCACTTGCAACCCATCCATTTATCATCTGAAAATTTAAGCTTACATTATGCGTGCACATAAACCAAACGAAACAAAAAGTCGGATTCTGTTATTTTCCGGAACAACCGAAAGAGAATCCTCCAGCTTTCTGAGGCTTGGCTGTCAGACGTCAAAATCCTTCCTGTGTGCTCAGAAACAATTTGTGTTGACGCTGCGGCTACTGCGATGGTCGGCATTCGCACACTTTTTGTTTTTATTCCTGTACTCATCTCTCTGATCTATTAATTCCTGAGTTTCGCCCAGTGAAATTTTGACTCTTGTTTAAAAGTACTTAAATGCTTATATGTGAATCCAATTACTAGGATGCTTCTCGTTATGTCAACAGCGTTCATGAAATTTGTGTTTGGCAAACGAGGAGTTCAGCGTTATACAAAAAGTAAAGAAGCCTTCATCTGAGTGTGAGAACTTCAGGCTTTATTCTGACAGAAAACACCACATTACTTTGAAACGTATTTTGTTAGTAGACAGCAACAGATCATGCTGCCACATTTACCAGTCTCTTCCTACCTACCTTACGTAGACGATAATACATGAAAAACAAGTATCCGTAAAGACGGAGCATATAAATCCATAACTAACCGAACTAAAAAAGTCTGTTCAAAGTCCTGTCGGTTGCAGACGTCGTGTTGCTAACAACAACGACTATTTTTGTGAGGTTAACCCATTAATTTGCAAAATGGCAATAAGGATGTCCCCGCATGAAACGTGATTCGTCATACTGTATGCGCACTTTTTGTTGGAAACTTTAACAACTTAAGTGGTTCAGATTTAAAGCTCCTGATTGAAACTATTAGTTTACGGAGGAACTTCCTTCAAGTGGATAATACCCTACAGCGGGGTAAGTTTGGAGGCATTCCATGGGTGCTGACACATGAGACCCGTCATTTTGCAACCAAGAGGTTGACTACTCACTACCCTTAAGTAGTCCGAAATATATGTCTCTCCTGATGGCCGATAGTCGTGCGTGTTCGACCGTGTGTTCTGACCGCCGATTCAATTGACATGCGGTGCAACCGACTGATCATGATCCATGATGAGTCGGCTGTCAGTGATCCGAGAAAGGAGCAAACTGCGCCACGTGAAGCTTTTTCGGAAAATCACTCATAATTTGATTTTAACACGCCTACTGTTCAATAATGTCAGGCGAAGAAATTTCGAGCAGCTATCTATCTTCCAACAGAGCATAAAAACCATAAATTTTATCGAGCTGCTTTAACGCTACAACGAGCTCGGCTATTAAGGGACTAATGAAGTCTGCCAAATAAACGTCTCTATGGTGGACAGTACCACCGGAAGAAGAAGTGAAGTAGTTTTGAATAAAAAGTGATATATTTGAATTCCCGTGCTCCAAAAATGTCCAAAGTTAACGCGACTGTCGAGTTACAAGTGGGACATCACTGGCATTTTTTGTGGCATTCGTCTCCACATAACTTTTCAATTAGCTGCTTTTAAGGGTAAACATGAGATATTCTTTGTCATTGGAGAAAGTCAATAGTGCACACCATAGTAATGAACAAGGTGTGGGATCCAAGCACGCTATCATGGATCAACCTTGTTAAGAACTCCACCATTGATTTTACATTGAATCCTGTTACATTATCTTGTGAAAATCTTTAATATTCTCCCATTCTAGCTGCTGGACTTTTCGGCAATTAGTTACTCATTGTCCATCATTGAAGAACCATTCAACTTCAACTTGGTTTGTCACATCCTACTATTCTGGATTTCTTGACAGTCACACCTGGTTCTCCTCCTCAGTTCTGTTCCAGGTTTAGCAACGTGCGTGCACCGAAGCGCAACGAGACGGTTCTGTTTGGCCTTCATCTACACTTTTGACATGAGTGTATCTCTAGTTTCTGTTATTTTTCTGAATTCCTTGAAGACTACTTCGTCGGTAGACAGTTACATAAGGTATTTCTGTAACTATATATAACTTTATTCACCTCACACCGTAGTGCTCTTGTGTGTCGTCGTTTATACACCGAATGGCTTTCCACTCACCAGTGATGAGTACAATCATCTTTGGAGAAATATAAAGCTGACTTCTTACTAAACTCCATGAATACAAAACCCAGTCCATGTTAATGTTTGCATGGTTAGTCTCAACTTGGTTGACTACTGAATCAAGTAGTACTATTTTGCTAGGTAGATGTTACTTCGTTTACCAATGATACGGATTAACCAACTTCCAACTTTTTACCCTTCGCACTCACAAAACTGTACTGTGCAATATCAGCACATTGTATTGAGATGCAAGTGGATATCCAACGATAGGTGGTAATGGTAAATCAGTGAAATATCAAAAAAATGAAATCCATTTCTACCACATCTGTTAGAAATGGTCACCAGCCTTTCTAACATTTGCAAATTTGCTCACAATAATGAAAAACCACTTTTACAATAATACTGAAAATTCAACTGTCTTCATCATGTTTCAGTTGTTCAGCATAACATAGATGCCTCCAAGAACTTCGAGTTTTCCCTGGGCATAAATAGTTTTATTATGAGCATATGGCCGGAAGTTCGTTGTCAGTATGGCGCTCGTCTGCACACAATTGGCTTCCCCATACCAAAGTTGCTTCCCTAAAATGACGCATCCTCACGGAGACCACGGTCAAACTTGTTTCCCCGTGTCATACAATGTTCTACAATGGCTTTCGATGTACCAGTTCACATCTCGCTCACTGTCCAGTTTCGAGTTTGCTAACGTTCACGTCAGCTTTATGCAACCAGGAGATTCCGAATCTAGCTCGAGTTATTTGGAATCTCGTTGAACAAGAAGTTCAGTACATACTAGTGATGCACACTTACTAGATTATGTGGCAATCCTGCTTTTATTTAATGTTCGGCCGTCGTCGAGTCCTTTAACAATGTCAAACTTTCGATAAGTCACGAAGAAAGATATAGGTTGGAACCTTGAACCGTCAACATCTGACCTCGGTGAACTTAGGAATAGGAGTGATCAAGTGTTTAAATGTTTATTTGTATCTCTCGGTGCTTCATTGTCCACAGTACTTGTGGCTGTAAAATTCAAACGATGGAATGTAAAACATATTTCATGAACAATAGTGGGGTTATTGCCAAGTGAGTCACAGCTATCAAAGTTTGTTGATCATCGTGTCATATCAGACAGAAATAATCAAATTTGCTTGGAAATGAATAAGACAATGAAACTGGTTCGCTTGGGTAGAAACGAGAACTCAGCAAGCCGAAAGGATGGCTTGATGAATAGGATAAAGCAGCTTATATGCAAAAATCGAAATTGCGAAGAATACCTTTACAAGAATTTGGTCAACTGCAACGAAATTAACTTATTATTATTAAAGCAGTTTCACGCCAGATGGGAATAAGTGCAGTGCTGTCAAGTTGAGTTAAATACAAAAAACTACAGACCAGTGGTCATTCTGATTTACAACCTTGAAAGCTAAAAATCAAACACCGTGGTAATTGTGTAGATTAAGACCACAGGTAATTTAGAAACGGAGGTCAGTTGAGGTGTGAAATTGTGTACTCATCCAGTCATCAAGTTTGTACGGTGAGACAGGTTTCCAGTAACTGGCTAAAACGATCCCAGCGCAAACAGACAACAAAAGGTAGTGAGTCATGTAGCAACAGCAGCTACTATTGCTGTGTCTGTTGCTTTTGCTTCTGTGACCTAACACTTCAACTCTTATGCATTCACTGAATGCAGGCATGAAATTGAGATGCAACAGATTCCATTCCAGCTACATCAGACAATGACAATTTTAGTGGGCGCGGGGGCTATATTGTTAAGAATATAAGCCGGATGTGTTAGATTCAGCATTGCTATTTTCAAGCCCACTCATTCGACACAATCTGTTGGGTAGTTAAGTTTTTTGGTGGATCAACACTTCAATCGTAACTCCAAAATTTTGCCATACCCCTCTTCATACCAGGTGAACTGAAAAAAATAGTAATGGTTTCTAAATTATCTGATAGTGTAAATTCAAATTGTTTGAGCTAATTGAGTGCACACCTTATAAGTAAACGTTATGTGATATGCCCATCTGTTTAATAATTTTCTATAACTCGAGGGTTCGTTTCCACTATGTTGAACGTAAGGGAAAAGTAAGCAAAAATCAAGCCGAAGTTTCAACAGAAAAAGTCGCTTTTATTGTTCCGACTGTAAATACTAACGAATTGTTGCAAAGTTTACTGTCCGGCAGTATAGTTCGATTGCACACCTTACCTTGACAACCGTCGAACGGTGAACACTTGTGGGTTAGTGGAAGAAAATACAAGGTGATAATATAGAGATTTATAATAAATTACATTTCCTTGTGTTGAGTTGCCATTTTACTTCGTTTAAGTTTGAGATGCTTCAATACCAATCTTGTGTCTCAATATTAGGTTTACGCGAATAGATGTCACCTTAAGATGATTCAAGTGAACTACCTGGTACGTCTTCAGATTGATAAAAACTGAACACTTCGAAGTAAGACATTATGGCAAACAGTGCAAAAAGAAGCTATTAGAATTCCAGCACAAACAGTTTGGATAACGACAAAACTTCGGAATCTTCTTTATCACTAACAGGGACGCAGATAATCAGGATCTGCCTCACATGAAAAGTAGGTCGCCCAGAATTGCGTGTACTTTCATATTGTTGTTGTTGGAAGAACGTCATTTGGCTTATTCCCAACCATCATGTGTGTACCATATAGGACCTTAAATGGTCGACTTGTACGACTTGATAATATGCATGAGAACACAAACACATGCTTGCACGCTGCTTGAGACCGATTAGTGCAGCAATGTAGACTTCGACAAGCCAAGCTACTCTAGGCAGAATGCGGCCTTGTTGAAAACAGCTTGGTCTACTAGGAGAAGCAACTTTTTAAAGCCGGATACTAACGGTTATTTGGTTGATAATTATTTCATGTTTAGAGCTCAGTTTTGTACGATGCGTAAGTTTACTATGTGCGCCGACGAGAAATTTGTTTGAGGAAACTTCAAACCGTTTTAATTACCAGCTCAGCATGGTTCCATTAGTATAAACATACCAGTGCGATTCAACTAGCTGCGCCTACTAACATGTAAACAATCACGCAGTCGAGTTCCTGATAGTCAATCTAGTATGTTTACATGATCTCGTGTACCCTCACTTGACCAAATTGCTAATTTGAACTGAAATGAAACACAACAACGGTCACAACTCCAGGTGAACATTACACACTGACCCTAGGCCACAAACATCATCCCGACACAATCAGTCCGAATGACGATCATTATCGTGAAGAGCCATTGTGAAAATGTTCAAAGTATATTACGTTGATTTGGGTGAAAGTGGTTAAGTCGCAGGTCTCTCCTCAAATTACAGGCTGATTCGTTCGTTGTGCTGATCCATACATCACGTCACCTGGTTAGTTGTGTGCTATCTATGTGCACGAGTAGTTCAGTAACATTGGAATTTTTGATGCTCAGAGTGTGAACTCCTTCTTAACGAAACGCGGATACAGATATAACGAAGAGCAGTTGAAACACCGAGTTCCCTTCAATAACTTCATCAGCGCAGAAAGAAGACAAATGTTGCGATATGTTAATATTTCGTTTACTCTCATCAGTCGCAAACGTAAAACATGCAAGTTATATATGACAGACAATTAGAGATAGACAGGGTATGGACACGGATACAATCACACCACGTATTGTGGTGGATTGTCAGGTCGGAGGTGCGAGTTTTCGAACGCTCGGCAGAATACCTCAACGCGGGGGAGGTACTTTCAAAAGCCTGCCCCGATCGGATCAAGGACAACGTGCGCGACCGGATGAGTTATCGCTCGAATGGATCGGACCAACGGGCGAGGCAGGGCAGGCGAAATACGACAGACGGCCAGATCGGAGGTGTGGTTTCTCCAACATGTAGAGGAACATCTCGACACGATGTTGGAATACGGTCAAGGCCAACATTGGGTGGATGGCGGGCAGTACGAGCAGCCGGACGAGCCATCGCGCAACGAAATCGGACAAACAGACGAGGAATGGCAAGCGGAAAACCCCCGATAGAAGGCACCGATCACACACGTCAACCTGGGGGTGTTGTGGATTGGAATTATGACTCATAAACGAGAGAGAGCGCGTTGCATGTAACTGACGATTTGGACAATAAAGATCGTGCTTTACTGAACGCCTAGTTCGAAAGGATTGCAACACGTGGTGTTTCTAAAGCCGGATAAAGGTTCTGGTGTTGTGATCATGAACAAAGACAAGTACATGATGAAAATGAATACCATTTTGGAAGACCAACTAAAGTTTAAGAAAGATAAGACGAGTGAAAATAACATACTGATGGAAAAGCAAATAGCGAGACAACTTCAGATACTGCTGTTGCACAGCCACATATCCGAAAATCAATATAGGCACATGAAGCCAATCGGCACGGAAACACCACGAATGAGAAGTGCACCAAAAATACACAAGGATGGAACACCCCTGCGACCAATTTTGTGTATGAACAATTCAGCATATCATAAAGTTGCTCGATGGCTGGTTGAAATTTTGGACCCCATAGGCAAACTGTTATCTCCCTATTACCTAAAAGATTCTTTTGAACTAGGTGAGACATTAGAACGCGTGTCGGTGAGTTCACAAACTATGTATTCCATTGACGTGGATTCCCTTTTCACTAACGTTCCTCTTCAGGAGACAGTGGAGTTTTTATGTGATTTTATCTCCAGCCATAACTGTGATATAGGTATTCCACTTGAATATCTTAAGGATATCATTTTATTGTGTACAGAAAATATCAGGTTCAATTTTGAAGGGCTTTCTTATAGACAAGTAGACGGAGTGGCTATGGGTAGTCCGTTAGGCCCAACATTAGCCGATATCTTCTTGGGAATGATTGAACGGCAAGTCTCTGATAATATTGCCGAAACCTTATTGTACAAGCGGTATGTTGATGATATTTTGATTTTTACGGATACTGATCATTTTGATTCATTTTTTAATCTTCTTAACTCTATTCATCCGAACCTATCATTGTCTCACGAAAAGGAATCAAACGACAGTTTAGCATTTTTAGATGTACTCATCACTAGGTGTCGGGATGGAAAATTACAGCGATCGATCCATCGCAAAGCAACATGGGGCGGACAATATCTACAATTCTCCAGTTTTGCTCCGATAGCATACAAGCGGGGTTTGATCAAGACTCTATTTCACAGGGCCAGTCGTATTTGCACTCCTGATAAGCTGCAAAGTGAACAAGAAATGCTGAAGAAAACGCTGCTGGCAAACGGATATCCCGAAAAGTTCATAGATATTCACAGCAAGGCGACCAAATGCAAGGAACCAGTGCAAACAGCTCAAAAGAAAGATATATTTTTATTTTTGCAATTCAAAGGCGATCATCTGGCAAATGACATCAAGCACAAACTGAAGTGTGCCCTATCCCGGACGTATACGGCTGCCCAATTACGCTTGGTTCAAACCACCAAAGGACTCGTTCTACACAATCGCGAACGCAGTCAGTCTGACCATTCTGTCTCTCACGTTGTCTATCAGTTCACTTGCAGTTGCGGTGACGTTTACATAGGCAGAACAGACCGACGGCTATCTCAGCGTGTGGCCGAACACCTCCCAAACTGGTTGAAACAGCGCATGACACAACTGGAAACCGATGGATCGGTTACTCGAAGCCCCGAGTCATCGATTGCCAGACACATCATGATAACTGGTCACCAGGTGGTCCCACTTAACTCTTTCAAAATATTGTTACGTCAGCAGAACCCGAAGCTACTGGCCTTTAGCAAAGCCATGCTGATTAGAGCTCACCAGCCGGCGCTGTGTGCACAAAAGTGCGTGAAGCAACCTATAGGGTTGCCGTGGTGGTGATGAAAATACGTGGTGTGATTGTATGCATGTCCATACCCTGTTTATCTCTAATTGTCTGTCATATATAACTTGCATGTTTTACGTTTGCAACTGATAAGAGTAAACGAAATGTTAACATATCGCAACATATGTCTTCTTTCTGCGCTGATAACAAAGAGCAGTCAGAAGTTTAGATAACGATACTAATCTCCAGGTTATTTCAAAGATAATACCGAGGGTTGCTGGTAAAGCCACAATATCTGTTAGAAATCGCAGCGAATCACGTTGACATTCTAACAGCACCATAAGACAAAATCGAATGAACAATAAACACCTGCGCCAGTATAAATGATCAGAACGCGCACGTACGCCATTGCACACTGAGATGTTCGATGAGCGTTAAATTACCATCCAGAAAAATTGCCGTCCATTATGAGAAATAACATTCCTAAGAAAGATAAAATCGCCGAATTTTTAAATTTCCATCAAAATGTGTTAAAATTAAAAGGCACAACTGACAACCTAGACATCCTGTTCTTGAGAGGCAAACATTGGACTATGTTATCATTGGTTATGAAACCAACAGAAGTTTGTAGAAGAATGGCCGGCCATGTACAACAAATCAAACCGACCAGAAATAAGCTTAACTGACCCCCATTTCATGAGGCGGATTTGTAGGGAGCAAAGAGCATCCATGGGGAAAAGTTACTCTAAGAGATGTTTTCAAGCACAGAGCCCAAAACAGTCCACATATGCGAGTGTCTCATGTGAACAGTCACCTCCCTGAGCTTTCATGCACTGTGCTGTATTGACCTAATATGACAAGTGTCCATGGACAAACAGCACAAAAAAGGTATTTTTGACGAGAATACACTAGGCTAGCGAAGCTAACCAAGAAAACAATGCAGGTAAGCTTCAGAAACAGCGCTACTCTTCATCAATTTGACAATTTTAGGCAGATTAGAAACCACCGGTCTGACCTGTATAATAACGCCACTTTACATCAAGAGATACAAATATAGCAAACACGCAGGCAACCGCGAGAAGAAACGTGATTTGTAAAAACCGTCCTTCATTGGAACCTAGTCAAACAAATATTTTTTACAAAGCCTGTGAATACCCAAAGGGTTCCAATGAAGGGCGGTTTTTACAAATCACGTTTCTTCTCGCGGTTGCCTGCGTGTTTGCTATATTTGTATCTCTTGATGTAAAGTGGCGTTATTATACAGGTCAGACCGGTAGTTTCTAATCTGACAATTTGTGATAACACAGCGTGATTAAAAATTACTGGTGTGTTTAGCCAGTATCAACACCCAGATAAATAAGTACAGTAGAAAACAACAAAGAAAGCACACGTGATACTGGGGAGAAAGCTTTTGGAAACTTGTTCAACTTGTTGCCGTGACCTCTGCTATAAACAGCGTCGTTCTTAGTGCTTTTACTGTCTTCAACTTGTAAACCTTCTTAGGGCTAGCCCGATATTTTAAGAAATGATACTGCTGTATGCTGGCGGTAGGACACCAATGTTTCAACTAAACTTTCCAATGATGATGTTGCAGTAATCAACGGCACAGGCACAATATAACGAATGTCACGTGCGTGCTGATGGAGATTGAAGGGTTGCGCCTTGCAAAGAGAAACATTTTCTATGTTCTGTATAACACGTGCTGGCAGCCAAGTGACAAAAGGCAAATCAACCCAAAGATTATCTATCAAACGTTGAATACCACCGTAAAATCGATAAAATCCCAAAGCATTCAGTAGGGTATGCCTCAAACATACCTTCGGAACAGTTCTGTATCAGGTGACATGAAGAAATCAAAATATTCGCTACTAAGAGCAAAGGCATCCCAGATCTCTGCCAGTACAGATGAAAGCCAGCAAACGAAGATAAGTCCGCAGCTGTGAAGTAAACTGTATGCTATGCGCCGACGGTTTGTGCCAAATCTGCTGAGTGGGATGATAATGATTCTAATGTGGTCGATCTACATGGAGATGTGTTTTGACTTGGAAGAAGTCACGCAGTAGCAGAGTTCGTGAGTATCGACGGGTATGTATCGGGCCATAAAAATCCAAGGAACAAATAATAAGTTTTCGCTAGTCGGCAAAAGAAACCCATAGAGCCTTGTGCAAAAGACTTCCATCAGAGGTTCCTATGCGCATGCGAGTGTAAACGGACATGTTAAAAGGCATTATCAGAATATAGTGGATTTCACAGAAATTGAAATCAACGGAGCGTCTGCCAAATTCACATTCAAACAAATAAATGTGGCCCGGTGATGTGACTGCGGTGTTCGCTCATACCTTTGTTATGTGGCTGCGGTGTTCGCTTACTTTTTATTCCTCATACCTTTGTTATTCTGTTGCTTAACAGACCGTCGTTAGAAACAACGACAGACGGAGCAGTGATATTTATGCTGCAGCTCCAAAGTGGTAACTACGAACATGGTGAGATCTCAGTTGCCGCTGAGTTTGTTTCATAATCTTTTGACGATGTGGTGCATAACACTGTGCCGAATTATCTCAAGATCCTTATCTAAACCCAAACAATTTTAGACCTAAGAAAAACCTCTTGCTTAAAAATATACTGAAACCTAAAAACTCGTAATCTATTAACAAAAAACGTTTTAGTATCCAATCAGACATTTACATAAGGGTATCATCTCATTTGTTGTTGAAACGCTTGCAATGGAAACGCCAAGCTCGAGCAACCGGTTTGACCACACTAAAAACAACGGGGGTGAGGTCAAAATGTGACTAAGCTAGTAACGTTTGAAGTAGACCAGCAGGATAAATTGTTTGCCATACATGTGACACATTGTAAAATGGTAAATAGACCAAGTAGTCGAACTGTGTACTTCTGTAGACGGCAAAATGTTCGGGTAGCTTAGAGTACGTACATGAAATGAAAGTATGCCCACACAGTGAGTGCGGAGGCTTTATGTGAATGCGATACCATTCCAGTGCAAGCAATTAGCCTACCTAAGGTATAATATGGCATGGGGGTGAATTTTTAATGCTGAGTTGAACCATCTTGATATGGTGACAAACAGAATTAATGGCCTTTAGGTGTCGTCTGTCACCTAACTACATTTTCTGGCGTATAGCTGAATATTCTGAGTTTACTTCGCCAAGGAACTGTCAACTAAACTGACACTAATCTCCACGGAAGGATGCAATAGTTGTGAAACAATTCACCCATCGGTTTCACTACAGTAAGTCTCAAGGTACTCAAAACGCATGCCAAAATTGTTGCACAAATCTTTACCGAAATTCGTTTACAAAGTCGCTAAAAAATGGAGGCGTTAGCGAAAGTGGCAGGTCAACACAGAGATTTTGTATGGACTCTAAAAAGACTGTTAAAAGTAGTTATCGTTGGGTGTGCAATCCCTTTTATTTGTAATGCCTCTTCACGCTAGGTGTTTTCACCTATTCGTTTCCAATTAACAGTGTCCAAAACGTGGTGTCTAAATCACCCCTTCAGCCGTTTCCAGCCCACGATAAATATGTAGTTACCATACATCGGACTGGCTCGACTCGGTCTCAGTGGTTTCATACTCATCGAATCACGGAATAAGGAGCACCTGTAACCGAATTTCCACAAGTCTGAATAGCCGCTGATACTCTGTTGAGTGCTGTCTTTTGTTATGCCGGTCGCAGTGGAGCTGAGGTGGGCCCGACAAAACAGAGTTGTGTGCTGGCGACGCATGTTGACAAAACGTAGCAACTCACGGTGACAAAAGAATAGGAAATATACGAATGAATAGTGCATGCATCAGTCTTTGGAATAGATTATCGTTTAACTGACCAATCTATGTTTTAAACAGTTCATTCCCTTCAGGAGTCTGAAAAAAATTAGAAAACGAAAACTGGTAGGTGCAAGCATTTCGTGTTGACTCGTCAGTACTAAATTTACAATAACGTAGAACAGTTTTTGATATCGAACAGTTAGGGTGATAAAGTTGATAGTCAACTGGTGGGTTAGAAAAGGTCACTAAGTCCTGTTTCTGAACACACAGGGTCGGCTTCAGTTGATTGACTGCGGCCGCCTCAGCAAACTGCGAGAATCCTGGATTAGAGTGGCGTAATAGAATTCTGAATGCACGAACTGGGTCAATAACGTGATAATTGGCCAGAACATGTCATGAGACTGCGGACGCTGCTTGCTTGCGTGTTTCGACGAAATTGTCGTTCTTCTGTAATACGGAGTTCTAAACCTATTTAGGCAAATGTTCCTTCACTTTGGAGATCAAGCACTTCTCGGTTCTGCCTGTGACTTTCTCTGCAGTTACACATAAATTGGTAGACACAATGTGGTGGCACAGACAGCCTGATCTCTTTTGATTGAAAGGACAGGCACCTTCTGGGTTCGAGCTAATATATAGAGTTCCGCTGCGTTAAATCTCCGCTGAATCAAACTAACTAATCTTTGAGTTGTTCCATGCATGTTATAACCAAGTTTAAAAGGCTATTCTATATAAGCCTTTTTTCACTGTGACCACCTGTTCGCAAAGTGGTTTCGGTCTACTATGCCATTCCATGCACCTTTTCGGATACCCATTCGATTGTAGTACAGACGTGATCAAGTCTGCTTTCTTCGCAAGATTATCCCGTGTACAGATTCGTCTTGCTCATGTGAACAGTGTGCGTTTGTGATGAAGTTGAAAGTGACCAACAGTAACCTCAGGCGCACTGCGATTGCATACATCGAAACTGCACAAATGCGACTAGTGGGTTTGTTTCAAACGCACTGTCAACTTCTTTCATTGTAGAAAACTTGTTATGCAGTCGTACAATGTTTACGCAATTCTGTAAGGCGATCGTCGATCGTACAAATCGGACTTATATAACCCGTTCGCAGAAGTCACGTAAGAAGCCGGCTGAATAATCAATTCCACTGGATCCCAGTAAGTATGTATTGAATTGTTCTTCAGTACAATTGAATTCTTTGCAATTAGAGACCTTACCTTCGGGTCTGGATTATGAAATACCATTGTACAGGTTTAATCGTATTCATGTTGAAGCTCAGTGTAAGTTCTCTTAATGATTGCAGGTGGTACTACGTGATAACGCACCGGCCTGTCATGAGAAACACTTTAGCGACATCAGTGAATTTGGTTTTAAGCCAGCCTAGGTTGTCAGCAGTAGATGGCTGAAGATCTGACAATTGATCAGAGGTTCTTACACTGAGCTTCAGCAGAAAATAAAATGGAGCAACACTGACACAATCCGACGAGAAGTTTTTCTTCCTCCCTTCTTCTTCAAGTTACGTCTTGCATTTCAAAAGCAGTATACCTTAGTGAGAATTGTCGAGCAAAACTACGATACTGCTTCCTTTTCCATTTCATCCGAATTTTATGTTCAAGAATTTGCCCACTAATAAGGGCTCAATTATGTTCACTTCAATTTTGGCAATTTTCCAAAGTGCAACCAACCAATAGTGGAAGCGAGTCGTTGCGGGTACGATGGTTAGGAGATGCAAAATAGCTGCTTAGGGACAATCGATAAGAATAAAGTTTGTTGCGTCTACTGACGAAAATAATTAAAAAAATTAAGTTACAGTGCGGGATTGAATAAAAAGCAGACGGAGACTCTCACTTTAAAGCTGCCGACTACTACGAGAGTTAATTTCCCAAAACACCCTTCATTCATGCCTTCAACATGTTTACGTTATGAGCGTGGTAATTTTTTCAGTCTCTAACGTATGCACTACTGGCCAATCATTTCTTGCCTTCGGCTATACGGTTTCCCTCATAAGGTGACACATGTGGCCTGACGTGAGAATTTGGCATTAACTAAAACTTCTAAAGACGAATGCACGCCTGAAATAAATTCGTCCAAATTATATCAACTTCCATGACGCCGTTCTAGCCCACCGCTTGATGCAGCCAGGACATGCATATAAAGGACTCAGTGTCCGGCTTTAGTAGTTTAATCAACAGAATAATATAATGTTACTCCACCCTACTCTGGAAATGTATACGGCCACCCCAGGTAGTCGGTTCTTCCAGGCGGAAGTGTTGGCGTAACCCTAGCTGGTCAACTGCATAGCAAGTGCTTCGAGAACCGGACATGCATCACCTCTCAGGGTACATTGCAGTTACTGAGCTCGCTCCTTTTCGTCCGGGCGTGGCCACAGCGTCTTGTATTCATCTTAAGTGAATAGTTTTTGTATTGCATTCGTGTTGTCCACGTCTGGCTGCGGAGGGAGAACTGACCGAACGGTTTGCGTACACGATACACTGCCAAAAGCAAGGAGGTCCAGAAGCACTCCTGAGATCTATTCAAAAATACCAAAGGGAACTGTGCAAACAGAGCGCAGGTCCGACAAGCAGTTTTCTCAAAGCAAGACCAACGACGAATCGTGCTGCCAACTTTCATTATTGTATAACCCAAATCGGCAACTGAACTCCGCAAGAATTATGCAATAAAATGTATGACTGAATTACACGAAAATGAACGAAAACATTCCGCTAAAACAGCAGTACTTACAGTGTAACGTGAAGGTTTAAACTCACGTTAAAATGAACAATGTGAACAAACATTATTTTCTAAGACAGCACTGGCGTAATCTGCGAGAGGAGATGGTTCAGCCAGTGCACTAGTAGTAGATATTCGCTGATCGTATGAAGGACATTTTTGGCTTTAAAAGTCAATGGGCTGACCTTGTTGGGGAATCATCATCCGTTGCCCTTCACATAGTCAAACTGACAGTGAACTGTAACCGTTCAGCAAGACAGCGCCCCTAATAATACTTGTATACCATGAAGGAGTGGCCATCTTTTTCTCAAGAACGAAACATGTAAATACAATGCTACATAATGAAACAGCGAACATAAACGATTGACCACTTGGGCCACCGCAACAGCCATGCGAAAGAACGGACTATGGCAATCAGGTTAGATAACGGAGCAAGGAAGGCAGGCAAATCCGAATGCAATAAGTGGAAGGTCACACACATCGCCTCCTTTATGAAAATGTTTCCTCTCCTTTAACTTGATAGGCTGACCAAGTCGACGTGGCACCGGTAAGCAGATGTCCGAACAGTGGTGGACCAATGAGAACGTAACAACCTCATGTCATTTGCCATTGGCTGTTCAGCAGGAGCATCAGCCACGTGGGAACAATACCCGTTAAAATGCCATTCGCGCCGCAACATGCACAACGCGGGTGCAATGATGCGCGCTATTTTCAAAGATGACACTTCTGGAAACTCATGGTTCCTTTGACCTCTAGATTGCACTTACGCGTCTAGCTCAAGAAGGCGTAGAATTTCCCCGTAAAATCTCTGACATGCTCAAATACGACCTTGAGGGAAGGGGTCGTGTCAGAGAGGCTGCAAAAACCGGGCTTAAACCCGTGGTTAAGGGACCGAAAGAAAACAAAATCAGGAGTAAAGAATGGTAACCGTGTTTGCTGTAGGATTTGGAAAAAACATGCCTTTCGGATCCCGGTAGAAAAACATTTTGAACTAGACAATTTCATGGTTTGTCCATCACCAGCAGATGGCATAATTTTTACGATTATTTGTGTGTAGAACATGTGAGTAGCCACACATTCGGATGGCTATCCCTTAGGATCATCGTCAACGGATGCACCCATTGCCAGCCGCTCAACCAAATCGTCTTTCAGTATCCTGTTTAGGATAGCAAACGCAACCAGTTGATGCGGCGAGGTGATTGGTCGCGGATATTTTATAGTAAATGGTTTGAGACCTTAGTTCGGACAAATCCGATGTCCCCCAACGATTTCGACCAGCGGACCCTTTCAACAGTTGTAAACAGCAACCATTCAAAAATGGGTTCAGTGCACCAATTTACAGTCGACGAAGTGATGGACAAAGTTGCGAGACGACCAGTGTATTTTGTCCGAACAAGGAACAGTAAACAGCAACATGAAGAGCAACGAAGGCTTTGAAAGTGTAATGATAAGGTGAGAAAAATAGACATACACAACGAAACCCCAGATTCTGTGGTATAACAATTGTAACGCGTTATGCGAAAGGAACGGCCCATAGAAAGATGATGACCCTAATGCTCAGGCGGACTATAATATGAAGAACAATCGAATATCACAACTGTCCGTATGAAACACGATAGGACGAAGGCTGGTTGTTGGGAATTTGCGTTCGGATGCGGGTGTTCTGAAATCTGTTGACAAAAAACTGTTCGTGCAAGCAACAGAAGAACGGAAGTATGGTTGCACTGAATAAGAAAATAAGGGAGGGTACAACTATAGCATAAGAAATATGTGATGAGCGGTAACTAACCGTGTCCCATGTATCAAATCTGCACGGCGCTTATCATGCAGAGGTGCCAAATTTAGCTTTGCGTTGCGTATTTGCAATTGGAGCTAGCATTGTCTTTAATTTTGTTGTCAATAACCATACAACCGAAAATTCTGACCATTATAGTGTTGTTCAAGCTTCTTGGTTTTGCACAAATTCCCGCTCTTGTTCTGAATTGTTTACATATCTCACCTCAGGCCACTGAGGAAGCATCCTTCATTAAAAACACTAACTGGATGGCAATCAGAAACTCCTGCAACTGGCAGCTGTGGTGGCACTAAGCTTTCTATGGTCTTAAGAAGTGGATGTGAAAACATGTAATGGTTAGAAGTGGTTCTGGTAAGCGACATTATTTAGTAGCCGATCAATTTTCTGACACAACTGCGAAAACATGTCGGACGATAAAGACATTCACCACAAGAGGGATCGAGAGAAGTAATGGTTACCAATAACGAAGAAATAACTCCCAGATTTAGGGCATAAAACGCTGCTGGTCATCAGTCAAGATATCCGGGTGCAGTCAAATGTTTCTAATTTGTGTAGCTGTCGCACTAAGGCCTTCTAGCAGGTCAAACTAGTAAATGCCACCTCTCATTGAGTCCGAGCAACGATAGATGGATGAAGAAGGGCGATCGATTCATAAAAACAACGGAAATCGTGGTTTGACAACTGTTGAGTCGCGGACGAGGCAGTTGGATACAGCGATGTACCGCACAACAACAGAGATGTACGTATGAGCGTCAGGGCTTCAAGCAATGGAAATCAAGTCATACAAGAAAAAACGGGGAACAGATTGAACAGTATGGTGAGACAGAAGAGCAGATGAATGAAATAAGCGCGCGGTGACCTATAACAAGAATTAGGGATTAGGGCTAAATGACTGGTCGTAGTCAACTAAATCCCACAGAAAATCCGTGAGGCCTGTTGGTTCGTCAAGCATGGAAAACCATCGACGTGCACAGCTCGATAGCGGAAATGGCGGTTACTTCACGAGTGCAGAGAAAACTGCGTTCCAGGATATTGCGGCATTTCATCGAAATCATACCCTGTAGATGTCTTATATTGTTTTAGTCGTTCGAAAAACTTACGATACGCAGGGTGACCGTATGACTGTTGTAGCCAGCCTTCCAATTTTTATGAAGGCAGCCCAAAAAAACTCAGCACATTGTTTTCCAACAAAATTTATTTCGTTGTTGTGAAAAGTGATTGCTGTCAACTAGATAATGAGAATGATAGTGCGAAAAGATGGGACGGCGTAAAAATACGCTGCAGATTCAGCTACATATTGACGGATATCTGTTTGGACTGAAATTCTCGCTGATGACGCAAAATACTTTACCTAGATCAAACCTCACAAGGCATAAATTGTTACACATGCCCATTCGACTGACCGCGTTCCAATTTATTAATGAAAACACTGACCATAAAGCTCATTTAGTTAACTTTCGTGTTCGGCCTCCAACAATTCAATCCAACCATTTGGTACAGGTCATAAAACTTGTGTATGTGAAGCAAACTTTACTTACTAAACTACAGGGTTTTTCAGAAGATGCGTTAAGAAAGATTATGGAGATGCGTTTATTTCAAAAGAATTACTGAATGATTGAGGTTGTGGGATCGGCATTGATTCCGCACGTCCCGTCGCCACGATACATCCGGAAGTATCCCTATAAGGCAACAGTGGAGTGAAAAATGTACACCTAAAAAGTTTTAGCTCTGTAGCAAAGCCTACTATTCTGTATGTAAGCGAATATGTTGGGCATCATTAATGGCGACAAAGCTATTCGACAGAGTCCGTGAACCACATTATGACACCTAAACAAAATTAGCAAGCAACGTGGACGTATGTAACGGCTGTAACTGAACTTCAAACATTAAATCACTGTGTCTCATTAACTGCATTGGTTGCTCTAGAGTAACAGGTTTTTGTTTAATGTGAATTGAACATCACTTAAAACTTATCACGACAGTCGCACTATCAGACTTTTCGGGGAATGAAGCAACAGCAATCAACTGGGAATGATGTTCAATTTGTACCAAGTGAACTGGTATGTATTCTACATCAAGAGTACGCTTCTGCAAAGGCATCCTGCTTTACACAAGTGTAAGATTACGAATTCCGGTATGCCAATACCAAGCTGTTATTATTATCATCAATATCACATCGCAACAAATCGGTGGTTCTCGCTGATGCTTAATTGCCATACAACCAACCAAACAAACCCTAGCCGAAAGGAAAAAAGAAAAGCATGGGACCCACCCACTAAACAAAGACGTCCAAACTCGAACGTTCAACTGTTAAGGTGATTAAATAGTGCAAGCAAATAACCGAAATATAAGATGAAGTAAGATGTCACCAAAGAGGCAGTTTTGTTACGACTTTCACTGTTCCGCGTAGTTAATTGCATTAACTTCACAGATAACTAAGCCATACAACGAAAACAATCAGGCCACTGAACCCAGTTAATCACCATCTCACCTGATATCACCTGCCACCGACTGCGCAAATCGCAACGGTCATATCCCAGAAGACGAACCCAACCTATAATGCCCAAAACCTTGGTGCACGGCTGCATTTCTCTACGCCTAATCTTGATCTGACTACCCCACACCTTAAGCCAGTCAACCGCAGCAGCGATAAAGAATGTTCGATGAGAGAAACGATCAGTGCACGGCCTAACCATCCGATTATGCGTAACCTTAAGGACTTTACAAAGAAAACCGTTTAGCAATTATTACCAAATACCTGCTTCTTGGCCTCTTATTTGCTTACCGGCTGATGTCATCTATTGCAAGTAAATGAGCGCTGACATCGACTTTCAAACATTTTAAGATGGTTCATGTCTTCCATCCCGAATGGCCGTTTTGTAGCTGTAGATTAGCGTAACCCTCACAATCGCTCTATACACGATACCACAAAGTTCTAGAGACATGCCTCTCTGTCATCCAACTGGCATGTCATTAATCGAATGTGAGACTTGGGTGCATATCTCCCAGAGATGAATCAACTTTTGTTGGGCAGAATCGACAAATGACATGCACAGACGCTCTTCGTGATGATCAGTGTCGCTTGTTCTGTTCGCACAAACGACTAGACTACCTCAACCATGGGTCAAAAGCCAGTCTTACGTTTTCCACCAAACACTGTATCTATCGGTTTTCCTGCAATTGCAAAAACACTAATTAGTAGAGCAGAAAGAATGCTTGAAACCAAGGTCAAACAACACATCCCGAAGTGGTTTAGTGTTGCAACAGCCGGCCTTCTAGTGAGTAACCCTCTGCGAGGAGAAAACGTCGTCTCATTCATTCATCCTCATCAACATCATAGACAACAATACACCAGTGGTTTACAGTGATGCTCAACTGCACAAAACCACAAAGAAGAAGGAAGAAAGCGAACCCTGTATGGTCAGAGAGAGAGAGAGAGAGTGGAAAAATGAACGGGGTTGGAAGAGACCTAACTACCAAAAAATAATTAAGTCTATATTCAACCATTCAACATCAAGCCGCCCACTCCTTGTGAACAAACAACCGAGCTCTGAGTGAAAGTAAAGCGTCATCAGCAAAACAGATTCCTTACAGCTTTCACTGCACCGTGTCAGTAAATCCACTCACTTCACAGACAGGTCGGCCAAACAACATTCACGCCAGTGATCTCGATTAGCGGCCATCTCACCTAACGTATCCAGCCACTGATTCTGATAGTCGCGAAGATCCCAGCTTGAGAGAAGAATCTGGTTTACAGTGACCAAAACCCTTCATAAATGACTTCATTTCTCTACGCTAAGTTATCATCTGTCCACTAAACTCCTTACGCCAATCAGCCACAAAATCGACAGAGTGATCGATGTGGCAGACGGCTAGCTGCTTTCCTTAGTACATGACCTGACGACTGAAGTCTGTACAAGTGCAATGACTGAACAAAAATAATCCCTTGCTCCTCGTTGCTTACTCGCTGGTGCCACCCGGTACAGCCGGTTGAAAGCAGACATCCGCGATCAAATACCTGAAGACAACTCACAGCGTCAATATCGCGTTTTCGTTTAGGGTCCAAATGAATTAACAAATCCTTATGTATGTCGGAGCACCGTTGGTCAATCGTGGGTAGCTGCTTCTTTGTGCACAAAAACAACTGACCACGGGTTTAGCGGTGATTACCACTCATGATCCAGTCTGGGTTGCACTTTTATTCATTTCACATATGCCCCGTTGTCTTGTGTTCATGCCAGTCACGTTCATGACTGACCAATGCGTGAAATAAATTCATACCGTAATCTGTCTTCTGACTATTCCATTAAAAAATGTCTAAATCGGGTTAAAAAGCTACTATCAATAAGTTCTATATTCATACGGCGTAATAGAATACAGAGTCCCGCAATCTAATTTATCCAGGTCCCTTCACACAACGCATGACTGGCGATGTTGAAAAGGTGGCCATGGTGCGAATCGATCGCAAGTTTACTAAAGACCGATCGTGCGAAAGCACCACGGTAATTCGCCTGTCGACTCAAGTGGCACAAAGCACAATGTTGTCGCTGAACGTGGGTGAAGCTACAATGTCTTCATTTTGTATATGACCCGAAATTGCGTTTCGCTCCAGATGTACCTCGAAACAAACAATAAACCTAAGTGGTACAGTTTTAGAATGACCGACAAGTTGAGAATGTGCCGGGTAACAGGCTGAAGGATGGTCGGTTCACAAACATTTCCAGTATAACTAAGTAAAACCTTTTGGAACTAACTGAATACACTGTGAGCGGCTAGATATAATAAGCACAAACAGAAAAATATAACAAAATAGCTGGATGATGCACGCGTGGTATGACAACGTTAATTGAATAAATCACCCATATTTCAAATGCACAAATGAATTCTATGTGCATAATTCCAAGTAAATGAAGTGCATCGAAACAACATATATCCGAAAAGGGTCTTAACAAAGTTAAAACTATCGCTAATCATTCGACGGAAGTAGTTGACAGTTTACGTGCAAGCAATGCGAAGTCAAACGGTTGGAACCATATTGTGACCGGCAAATTATCAGTAACCAGTCGGTTATAACCTGAGGTTATCACCACCGGCTCATCATAATTCCATCAGTCACACTAGTTAAATGAATTCGCGTGAGTCATTAGTGCGCACGGATACTGCGAATAACCGGTTATTTGGAAGCGAAAATTTGTTTTACGTCTGCACCCCCAGCTCAATGTTTTGCAGATGATTCAGAACTAGATTAACTGAACATTACGTTAAGCAAAGAAGAAACTGCTTACCTTTTCACCCCAGCCGCCGCCCCAACTATTTTTAACAATCCAATAGGGTCTTCGTAAAAAAGTGCTCACACCGTACCCAACCAGCAGGACAGCATGGTCAAGACCCGTTTCTGAGCACAGCATATGCGGTGGATGACTGATACCGCCCAGATAAAACTGTCAAAATCGAGCAATATCACAGCAAAACACTGGTCAGGTTGGATGTTGTATATAGATGGCCTTACCAAAGATGTATTATGGATACATAAGAATCAGAACGGCAACAACGAACAAATACACCTTAAAATGAGGTTGAACACATACACACTGGATGAGTCCGACGCCATCAGGTCAAATACTTATCAACATAAGAGTGAAGAGCACTCCGAAATCTCATATTTCTCTAGTAAGGGAACTGAAGCGTTCTTCAAATGCTTGCATTTTGCTCAATTTTCCGTTATCATCCCCCAAGAGGTGATACAGCCTACCTGAGGAAACAGAATTCTAATTAGGTGATCAACTAGTCAAGAGGCCCCAAATAATAGAGTTGTACGCATTTGTCACTATCCCGATTGAACCAAAAAAGACAATTTGCCACAGGAACTCGTTTGCTCCGATAAAGAGTGGCGATTATCATGCAGCAAATATACACGGTTGAACGGCAAAAATTCATCATCATCATCATCATCATCATCATCGTCATCATCGTCATCATCGTCATCATCATCATCATCATCATCATCATCATCATCATCATCATCGGAACACTTCGATTCGTACCATCCTCTCTTACCGAATAGTTCCACAGTTCATTTAGATTCCCTCAACACACCCTACAGAGTCTTCGGTCGAACTATACGCTGATGGGACAAATGCGATGAAGGGTCTGAAAGTAAACGTACACTCCTATCGATTGGAGTTAACAGGCAGTAACTGTGTCTCCTCTCGAGACGATCGGGCAACCTGATCATTGCTCACAAGCGAGAGTGGTTGAGCGTTCAGATTTGATAATTCGGTTGTGCTTAATGTGAGGTCAATGGCGCAGTGGTAAACACGGTTGCCTCATGATTGGAATGGCCGGAGTTCCAATCCCGGCCGTGGTAAGGATATGCACTACTGATGAGCTCTATTGAGAGCGAATGTCGAGTCTAGTGCTTCTTTTCGAAAGAGGCTGGCTGAAAAGTCTATATGAATGCGAAGGCTACGATCAAATGTGAGTGATGGTCAACTTGAAGATATCATTTTTGTTCTTTTATTCGCTGCACTTCTATTACCGTCCAATGTGAATTCAGGATTAGATAAACACAAAAGGGTACACACAAATAAAAGATCCGTGCATCATCGCTTAGTGTTTACCAACTCTGTATGTGCAAAGCTTCTCATAACTGCTGTTTACAAAATCCACGCTGAAGTGGCATGCAAACATCTATAAACTCATCATAACCAGGCAACGGACAACATGACAGTTTGCTAAAAAGATTCCAGTTGCTGGGGCTTAATACGCGGTATTCTCTTCAGAATAAGTTGGGTACTGTTCGTGTTTGATCGCAAGTTTTGCATTCAAGTGTAATTTCGACTGATTCACTCTGAAGAGAGAGAGTAGCTCTTGTTCCGACCAAGGACTGACCTGCTTGTTAGGCAACGCGGCTAACTAAGTTGTGGCCATTTAGTAACAATAAACTCCCAGGCTACTGAGCATCAGCTTCTTATAAGATCTCACTTCTGATCACTTTCAGTTTAATCACACTAAACGAATTAGATCAACAGGTGGATGAAGTGATTTTTAATCACATAGTTCCTGAAAATGACCATTAGCCATCTGGAGAGCGGCTGCTAATATGATGAGCGGTAACTAATAAGAACACACCCTATAGCTTGGGGTACTATTAGTGCTGACAGCAACGAACTACGAAGGTGACGATACCGCAAAACTCAACAAGCTTACGTCAGACTACGGCTAACATATCACAATCACCTCACCTGCAAGAAATTAGCATTTACACCAACACTGATTGGGCCATTTTGAACCAACCAGGCAGCCAGTTTTGCCTCATCTGATGGAAGAGTGGCTGAGCCGTTTATGTAAGCGGATATATTTTGGCGCCGCAAGTGACAACTCTGTTCTTTCATTGCCTCGTACGGGTAGTCTTCCTCACTCATCAGTCCACCCATCTTCACGATCTCGTCGTAAGCCCATTCCGGAAGACCCCCGTTGCAAGCCTCGTCCTTGGTGTCACAATCTAGCAATTGCTTGGAAAGAAGAGATGTTTCTTTTTAATTGACCAACATCGTTATTTAATACGCTTTTCGACTGAAATGAAAGAGGTTGTAACTGTAAAAAGTAAAAAACGGCCCAAAATCTGAACTTCTTAAATCAAATCTGACGTGACAGACTATATTTTCCAACAAAGGCTACCACGTAGACGGCGGTGTCAGACTCTGGAATTCTGAATGTGATCGCCTGCTAAAAAGTTTTACTAGTGGGCAGACATGTTGAAAACGGCAAACGTCTCCTGAAAGACAAGTCCACACAGTTTAAACAGGACTGCGGTTGAGAGACAGCCAACCAGTAACGAGGTTTCGGATCCGAGCTCTGGTTAACTCGACCGCTCCTGCCATACAGGTTTTGATATTTCTACATTGTATAGTTCATGTGGTTTGACACGTTGCACGATGGCGAACGTACAGAAGCTTGAAACTCACAGAAAGGATGCTCACTCGTTGATAGGTCTCTTTGTCTAGATAGAGAATTAAAAAAGAACAGTTGCAAGACAGCTAGGCCGCAGCACCACCCAGTCACGGAAAGGAAATCAAACGCCCGCCTCATTAAGAAAGCTTGTGTTCCATTTAATACCATACTTATTGCTTTGGTTCCGATTTTCTGACGCTCAAGATTGAAACGCTGTACTACGTTTGGATTGCATAACATACATAACTCGGTCGAAGAACACAGTTCGAAGTGAGCTAGAGACAAACAAACAGAATCAATCGCGCCGGCTCGACATTTTGAGGAAAAGCCCAGTTGGTATCAACGGAACCACATCTGAATGGTCTTGCTGCTGCATTTCAGACATCCCTTTAGCTTCAGTTATTGAAACGCAAAAATAACACACAGCCAGACCTTCTCATATCTTCCGTTTCCAAGGTGGGCGCAGAAAGGTTGGTAGTAAAGCTGACAAAAATCCTTTAGATGGTTTTGGAAACTGGAGGAATCCCTCGTAGTTGTGCCTTGCCGACGGCAATCCTCATTTTTTTTTTAAAAAAAAAAACAGCCCTGAAGTCTATGTGACAACCACAGAAACACCAGATTAGCGTCCATTGCGCCCAGGTTGTTCACTGGCCCTATATTGCGTCAACTCATTAAGCCCATGGAGAGTGAGATGTACGAATAACAGACAGGTGCGTCGATCACATTTTTACCTTGCGACGGATTTTGGAAAATCGGCACTTTTATCAGCAGTCGATGATCTTGGTCTTTTTAAATCCAAAGGTTGAGTTCTAATCAGTTGCTCGTAAAGTACTCCGGGACTAATCTCTCTTCACAAAGAGTTTTCAGGCAATAAGTGAACCTATTAACATCCTTATATGCCAACTCTGCAAGCAAGATAACTGTCTTGGGTGAACACAACTTCTAGTGCTGTTTGCTGAGAGCTTTCAATCCCCGCCTTCCAGTTCAAAGTTCTCGTGGATGACAAGCGACAAAGAAATCCAGAGCCGATACCGAGTTCTTTCTGATGCTAGGTTAAACGACATGGGATGTGTGAATGACACTGTTCTGCACATATCTCTGCCTGGAGACGGCCAGATGGAAAGCAGTTAGGCCCACTTCTTACATGCCGCATTACGGATTGCGTAGTACTGTCTGACCGATGAGGTGTTGTCCCATGAGCACCCAGAAGAGCTATTTTTGTACTTACAACACTGCTTTCTGCTGTATAAAGAAAGTGGTTCAAAACATAATCTGAAAAATGGGTACTTGGAGCGCCCTAGGGATGAACGCAAACAGATTCAGATTTGAGAGAATACTTGCCGAGGCAGCTTGCTGACCAACTTGTCGGAGAGTGAGGGCATTGAAGGAGCTAATGTTTACCACTTGTCCTGGCCTTAGAAAGCAATTATCACCAGATGGTACATGTAAGACAGAAAACCTGTGGGACAAAACAGAACATGAAGTCGTGAGGGGTGAACAATGCTGTTGCCGACAGAACGGTAACTTCCGACACTTCCCGCTCAATAGTCTGACCTGCGGGACGACAGGATACAGGGTTTTCTTGGGGGACCGTATCCAGAGCTAGTGACTCAAGAGTCTGAGTCACATGGCAATGAAGGGCTTGCGTAGCCCGAGTGAATAAGATACTTACGTCTGACTCTGAGCACTGCTGCTTACAGTGGATGTATTTGAAGCCAAATGAAGCTTTCGAGTGATACCGGATGTTTTTCGACCGTATTTGATAACAGGTCGGTGGTCACGGTCATCCCCTTCAGCGCTATGAATTCGCCATTGTCAAACCACCATCATGAACAGCAATACATCAGTGGTTCTCACTAACGCTTAACCGCCCTATACTCGTAAACAGAGAAGCAAAACTTGATCAGGAAGAGAAAAATAAAAAAGAGAAGGAGGGACCTAACTACCAAAATTATCCACGTCAATATTCGAACATTTAGCATCAAGACGCCTACATCTTGCAAACAAATACTCGAGCCACAAAGTTGTAAACTCTTTTCAAAGTGCGTCCTGTGATACAGTACGCCCATCTGGTAGTTTGATGTAGGTCTATGGCAGCTTTTCATACAACCAGGAAGCAGGCGGAAGGAAGAACCACATATACTGACACGCGTTGTATACGTGTTCAATTTTGTGATGAACAAATTTCCAGAGGGTGCGTATGAAGAGTCCAGTAAACTTACTGTTGAGCGTCTTCCTGGCGCTAGGTTAACCAACGTGGAGTTTGCGGATAACACTGTCTTAATGAGCCACTCTGCCGAAGACAAGCGGACCATATTGAACAAGGTGAGTTGTCAGGCTGGTTTGTATAAAATGCGATTCGCACCTTCGAAGTGTAAAGTGCTTCTTCAAGACCGGGGCACTCCCACTCCTACCCTGTTCATTGCAGGTAATCCGCTCGAGACTGTATGCAGTTTCACATGCTTGGGTGGCGCTGTCTCGTCATCCTGTTATATTGCTGATGAGAAATCAGCGAGGATAGCAAAGGTAAGGGTTTCCTTTGCCAACCAGTGTCATCTGTGGTGTCGAGAAGACGCTCGATTGTTGCTGAAAAGAAGGATCTACAATGCTTGTGTACGTTCCATTTTGTTCCATTGTTCGGAAACGTGGCTTGTTCGCAACAAAGATGTAAACCGAATTGCGGTGTTTGGCCACCGCTGTCCCCGCCAATTAGCCCAAATTAGGTGGACTGATAATGTAGGCAATGTAACCGCTCGCCGGCACGCGTTCCGGAAAGCTCAAAATGCGCAATTACTTGATCAACCATTCACGTTAGACAACTTCCGATGATAGGGTTACATATCCCGTTTGCCATTTGGTCACTTGTCGTACCGAGTATTGTATAGTGAGACCACCAACAGCCGGGTGAAACCGCGTGAGGGTCAGTTAACAACGTCATCACCAAATATGAAGACCCTGACTGCTCCACTGCGCACCGTGGGTAGATGTCGTCTGTTTGGCTGCGGCCCAAGTGATTACTCAAATCGCTGATTAGAAATACAATCCCAGATGGTTATTTATCAGAGTAAACGGTGTGACTGCATCCACACAGCCTCTTGTTCTTCCACTTAGCCTTCTTTCATCAGTTTTCAACCTCCTTAGTAAATTTTTATTCTAGTATACTCCACCTCACTGTTGAGGTAAGCGGCGGTCCAAGCCACAGTATATTCTAGTCAGACGCATAGCTGTTATCACGACGACGATAAGTTTGGCAAACGTTAAAATGCACCATTACAAAGTCAAACTGGCGTTACGTTCTTGCATCCACTTTCGTTGTGGAACCTAAGAATATCATTATTGCTTAATTTGCCCTTAGAATTTAAAATTTTCCATATTCTGTTACTTCATGATAACCTCTGGAATTTAATATATCCAGAGAAGGAACTGAAATGGTTTTCCGAAAAAAGATTAAAACCCAAAATATTCGACCATACACAACACGTCTATTCATTTGCTTTGAAAAACCAAAACAAACAGGTCGAAAGAATCATTGGCATGAAAATGGAACCAAGGACACAAAACCGGCAAAAATTTCAAAAAAGATAAGCATATGCTTTCATTCCGACAACCACATAACTGGGCTAGCTGAACAGCGTGGGAGGGGATCAGGGTTTTGTACAATTTTCCTCGCGTTCCCCAACAGGAACCAGTGGGAGGCCTCAATGGTGGTGGTTCCATTAGTTGTTTGAGGGATACTGGTACAGCGAGCGATCCCCAGCCAAGTCTGTTGCGCTTAAATCACTCTAGTCTTTTGTGTATAACTTCAACTTTCATATAGGACGTTTTTAATTAATCACCGAACGGTAACGAGTAGTGAAGCACATGAGAACTCAAAAGCGCATGCACAGCTTGCATGCTTTTTTGGAGTAAAAGTCACGCAGTAGCTAGTTTTGGCGGTACTGGGGAGTCTCGCAACTACGTATGCTAATCATCTCAATCTGTTGTTGCAATTCGGAGTTGCACCTAAATATGGGTGTGAATGTGCGTGACAAATCAATCAGACGGCCCTGTTCACGATAAGTAATTCTTGGGCGTAGAACATGTTTCTTAACCAGCTATGTATATTTTCCTTGCAATTATAAACAAGGCATAATTTATAAGCTGCGATGTGACGAGATGCGTAAACGTGACTTCCACTCAGCCCCTCTGTCTTCGCAGTACTGAACAGAAACGTCAGTATCGGTTGTCAGTCAAAACTGTTGTCCATCAGCGCATGCAACTTGATCAACAAGCTACCAACCAACACATCCTGTAAATGACGTGAACCACAAAACAAAGTTAGTGAAGGAATATCGAACCAGGACGAGCATTGAGAAGAAAAACACAAAATACGAGTGAATCCTAACAGAAAACAGTCTTACTTGCTCGCTTAGAGATATCAATTTATTCGTTTTCCGGAACCACTGCCCTTCAATGTTACCAGTAGTTGCGAATGCCCAACAGGAGCCGCACATGCCTTGGTCCTTGACATCGGTCACCGCACCGTTTGCACGCCAATCGAAACTAGGTGGAAGTGACTGAATTGCAGTAGGAAAAACGGCGGTTTCCATCTGATTTCCTTTTGATTTTGTGCGCTTCATATTAGCAAAGTTTTGCCTGAATTCCTCCACTTTAAGCACATCTGACAGTTTTAATAAGTGTCCTACCCGAGAGATCGGAAAACTTCGTGATACCATAATTTGCGGTTCCTTTTTCGAGTCGCTGAATAAGCTGGATTTTTAGCAAGTTATACCTGAAGACCGCGTATCGTTTAGCAGTGTCTACAGAAAAATCACTAGTGAAATACAGAATAAACAGATATACCTGAAGAATAGGACTTTCTAAACTTTCTTTGAAATTCTTCGAAAAGCCGTGAGGTATTTTGAGGTAAACGGAAACCCAACAACTGAGGTTAAAAAATTCAAAGTGAATTGAGAGGTGGTTAACAAAGTGTTCAGCAAGTCTCGATAATATTCCTTAGAAAACAACTATGATTACAGTGATTAACAATGAGGTTCCCTTCTAGCGATAAGTCAACAAAAAACCAACTCCTGCCACTCGCAGACAGACATACAAACACCAGACTTACTAAGATCTAAACACATCCAGGACAAACTGAAAATAGTGCTTGACGCATATACTAATCATCATATCTAAGTTGCCACTACGAATTGTAAAGCACGGTACCTCGTCCGCATCCATTCATGATAGTCTTCCAACTCGACTGGTATGAACAAGTAAACCGTCTAACTTTGTGGCGGTACGGCTGTACACCTTGCCAGCTAAAGTGGCTTCTGTCTATGATGATGATGATGATGGCCACTAACCAAACGATTTCCATACGCATTGTTCCAGTGACCATGGTGGAATCCAGTTCAAATTTACCTACACACTCACACCGAATTGAATGTATCACTTTTGTACAGGAGGATCGATTCCAGATCAAAACAGCTCAGAGGGAGGTGATGTTCATACCTTCCACGTTCCTTAAGTGAATCCGAGGGGACAAAACCACGCAGTAGAACGGTCGAAATCTTCAAAAGAAAACGGGCGGCGGAGGACCGATGTCTACCCATGCAGAGCTTTCATGTCTATCCATGGTTTTGGAACATCAGTAATAAAGAACGCGATCAGAACACATGGGAAACTTAAAGAAAGGTGATTAAAATAGAAACAAGCTAAAAAGCTCAACATCAAATACCTCGTGTAAGTCAGGTCCAGTCACAGAACACACGGGTTCACGGACCAACTGGTCGGCTCACTGGTAACAATGAGGTAGCACAGGTGCTACCTGAACATTGGTAATGTTTTATACTTCGTGCGACCTGATTACTAATAATGTCGGACACTGACCCTTGAGAACAAGCAAAATTCCGGCAGAGCAGAAAAAGTACGAGGCAAATCTGATATCAAAGATGGATAATGTAACCCCGAAAACTACCGTCAAATGTCATCGCTGTGAGTGAGTTATGAAAATCCTGATTGAAGGTACAAACAGGACTTCTCAAAGCATACGAGACAACCTCACATCTTCCTACATGGCTTTTGTGAAACCACGTTGTGCCAGGCGAATCGTATTGAGAGAGTAGACTGACGGAGAAATGCCACATGCAGTGTCTGGGGAATTACTCGTTGCCCCCAATAAATGCCCGAGTTTGAACGAGTAAGTAAATAACTGACCAACCACTGCATTGTTCATCACTTTTTCTGATTGCTACCTAGCTGTTTCGTGGAAGCCTGGCGTTTGAAGGTTTAAAATATGTACGGAGTCTGGTATACTTCAATTTTTCATTCATTAAAATGATCTTTTACTGTTTATTCTTAACATAATAATCCCGTTCACTTTTGCCGTACAAACGTCAAACGTGAGATTTTATAACATGCGTGTAATAACAAGAAAATAGGCCAATCGTCGGATTTGATGACAGATGAGCGGTTGATATTCGCTTCAAGACAGACAAATTACTTGAGTCGACAGTATATGCACACATAGGACTGGACGGGAAGTACTGATTTAGCGATACTCGTTGTCCAGCCCTATGTGTGCATATATTGTTCTCATTTGCCTTGTAATTGACAGCAGGTAGTCGTATCGTGTAATGCTCGATAGCTGGCCTATTCTGTTGTTGCCACAGGCACGTTATATAAATTCTGTTTTACACTTGTGAGTGACAAAAATAAACAGGATGTTAACACTTGCTCTTCTTTCGTTATCGATGAAATGGATTACAGAAACTCAGTGTTTCAAACCATGAAGATTTATTAGTAACATGGGTTCAATTCGAGGCTGTTGCTACGATCCCTGATTGCTGTTTATCAAAGCACAATACAGTTGAAGTTTGCACACACTTCGCTCGAGCAGCCATCTACTGTCCGTAACCAAGTGGTCTGGTCGGACCACCCAAAAACACCCGTTTTCCAGTCCATGAGGCATCGCAAATTTCCGGAAAATGAATTCAGATTTATGAGACTCTGTCGTGTAGTCACTGAGCAACAAAATTATTCTGATTATGTTGTAACTGTGTTGAATATTCTACCACAGGCTTTCATGATGGGTACTTAGGTGTCAATCACCCTGAGTTTGTTGATAAGCTGCATAAATCCGGGCAACTTTGATAAGAAACACTGCGACATTGAGACGTGTACACTCATATAAACACAAGGTTCTTTTTACACAGCGACTGATCAATGAAATGGCAACTTTACTGAGATTACTAGCTGCCGCCTATAAGTCGGTTTGGAGCGCTATTACGCTCTGTTACTTAGTATACAGTTGGACTCATAACTGGACCCTGCTCCTGGTGGTGGTAATCCTTAATAACGGCAATCCATTCTGTTTTGAAGTATTGCCTCCAAAAGCAGTAGACGCCCAAATGGTATCGCATAGTGCAGTGTCTTTGTTTATTGATGAATGTGTTGGAGTTCCGATCGTCAAACGTCGCAAATCTTCAAATGCGCTGACTAGTAGAAATATCGAGAGGTATCTCCACGAACTTCAGCGTTTGGTTCACACCGCTTTCTTAATTACCGTTCTGATGTATCACCGTCACGCTCTACTTCTCTTTCACCTGCAAATCGTTTGTGTATCGGCTATCTGCCCATTTGCTTGTTGCGCCATTCTCGACTGATTGTCTCGGTTTAGTTGATCCTACAATGAGACAAACCGACTGAGCTCAAGTCGTTTGAGTCTATGACATAGAATCCATGTATAAACTCTTGAAACTAACTAGAAATTTTTCATATTTGAACGTACTACACAATAATGACTGGAACTCTCGCTTATCAATCACGCATAGACCTTCTGGCCCACAGCCCCAGATTAAACTTAACCGAACTTTATAAGCAAACGAATAACTACTAATTCGTAATAAAAATGTCAATAGAGTGCAAATCGAATACTTACTTCGATATTCGATGGGAATGAAACAAGTTCTATGCTTTGGCGAAAGATTCGCAATTGTTCTATCGCAAGTCTTTGGAAGGATGCATTCATCCATGGACGATAAGAAAACTCGGCAGATAATTTTCGGGGCTTTCAGAACGATAAGAAAACAAGCTGTGTTACTGGGTGGTCTTTTAGCCCGCAGTTGGCTAACGTGTACTCTAATTCACTGTCACGCCCACAATTGGAAGCAACCACTACCAATTCGAAATTGTACTTGATGCCTTCTTCTAGCTAACAGATTATAGTTACTGGAGAATGCTAGAATACTTTATACTTAACGGCCAACACGTCAAATAAAACGAGCAATGTAGGTTCCTCACTGAAATATTCATTTATGTAAGTCATTAAATATTTCAGAGTTGAGCGCATAAAAAACGTATCTGTAATCTGGGATGACTTTCTCCATTCTGAACAACCAACGTGGAATGCACCAAAGAAAATCGACAAGAAACACGGTAACAGGAACCCCATTTCTTGGAATTGAAATGTTCAAGGACAAATTGGTGAGCGTGTAATGCAGTTAGACAAAACAACTCAACACCTTACAAGGATTCAGTGATTGATACGTGGGTTCGATGCAGTGATTCAAGGTTCCTGGATCCCGTCGGTTTTCCATGCTCAGTGTCAGCAGGCGTCTGTTGATCTGAAAGGCGACCATTGAAAACAGGGTGTAGCACCGTTCTTCGGTGTTACAGTGAATATCAAGAACAGAGTAAGACTACTGGCATAATGCAATTTAAAATAAGTGAGAATGAAGCAAAGCTTTAAGACGACCTCTAGAAGCGCTGCTGGCGACCTCAGAGGGAAGGCAGTTTCAATAATTAATAACCCTGTAAGAAAAGAACTGCTGCCTAAGAAAGGTCCGAGGACGAAGCTTGAAAGGCTTCCTATTATGTCCCCGCCGGCCGTCGCCATTCGCTACAGAGAAGAACTGTTCTACAAGACCTACCATAATGAAGAAGTGTGTAAGTAATAAATCACCACAGAGTCTTCGAAATTCAAGTGGGTACATGTCAAGAATTTCAAGTCGGAACTCGTAAGTAACATTCCTCAGGCCCGCGACCATCTTGGAAGCCACGCGTTGGACGTTCTCAGCAGCTAATATGTCTATCTTCAGGCCGCAGAAAGTGCGATCTAAAAATTAACAATATTATTTTTGTAGATCATGGAGGCTCTCAATTTGTGGAGGACCAGACGCTCCATTTTATCGAACGGAGCGTGAGTTTGGGTATCCGTCACCTGACACACCACTGCAATAAGGCCTAGCTAGTAACAGAGGGTGTGCACGCCAGCAAGTTGTCGATAAGAACTTACGTAACAAGGGAACGGTATATGAGGACTGTACGCCTTCTCCATGATGAATAAAGACGTGAAAGAAATGGACTAACAAGGACAAGCGAGCTACGATTCACCCTATTGTCCAGGTAACTTGCAGTCTTATCACAAACTGGATCACAGACGAACGTACATATATACAGCAAACAATGGTGGGTTGTCGCAGAAAAGGAGGGGAATTTTCCTCTAAATAATAATAATAATAAACTACAGGGGCAGGGACCGCTGAGGGACATTCTGTGCTCAACGATTCGAATAGACTCATGAGTTCATTAGAAGACAAAGGTGATTTTGGCGAACAGTCTGTTTTCGGTTATTCATCATCGAGCCAATTACATAACATTTTACACCATCATGGTTGTCAAGCGAGAAGAAATCAAGAGCAATTAGTCACATAACTACATCAAACGGTCGTGAATTGGACGACAATTAGGTAACAAAATTGACCTCCGGAGTT